>JAIPRM010005440.1:0-20577 GCA_025469315.1 Stegophylla sp. TES_Ste_2020 | reverse complement strand
TTGAATTATATATTATGAAAAAACGTTCTATATTCGTAATAAAAATTATTTTGTGGCGCCCCCCAATTTAACATCAGCCGATTAGCGCCCTAGGCTGTAGCCTACTCAGCCTATTGGTTAATCAGGTTTCTGAATATACAGTTATTCCATGTAACTATATTTTATTAAAAATCAGTTTTCTTCCTTTTGATTTTTATATAGGTCGCTCTATTTTTTTCTAATATTTTAATTAATGAAAATAATAATTTAAATTTTTTGAAAAATTACATGTGTATGTAAAGTAATTAATTTTTATTTTTCAGCTGATATTGAACAATCTTGTAATACTTTAAACATAGTTTCACCTGTACATTGTGTAGAGTTAGACAATGAATGCATATCAACAAAAGCTGTGTCAGAAGAAAAACAACTGAATTTTGTGAAAATGATTCAAAAGTTATTGATATGAATAATGGTAAAACATAATATTATTATTAAATTATGTTATGCTAACATCTTTATAAATTATTAATAAAAACTCATTAAATTTTTGTTTTTAGCTGAAAGTATAGTCTTCATCCTTTCCATTGATGAAGAATAATGTTTTGTTGCATTTGAATGATCCAATAAATCCTCTTCCATCTAATCGACTTGAACTTGATGAACGCATACATAATGGTCCTTTTTGTCCAATTTTAGAATTATTTCCGCGGCAAAAACAAGGAAATTCTATGCGCTCATTTCGAAAAACATGGTATGATTTGTATGTTTGGCTTGAATATAGCCCAGTGGCTGATGCGGAATTTTGTTTTTCATGCCATTATTTCAATGGGAATGAAAAAAATTATAGTCAAATGGAACCTACTTTTTCGAAGACTGGTTTTAAAGGTTGGTACCGAGCACTTGAAATTTTTAAGAAACACAATTTGACAAAAGCACACATAAATAGTACAAAATCGTTAGTCCATTTTAAAAATTCTAAGTCAATTGATGAAATATTTATTGATAACAATAAAAATTGTATCTAGCCAAAAGAGAGGAAGAACGTTTGCACAACAGATCAATCATGGAACGATTAATTGATATTATTATTTGTCTTGCTAAAGGTGGGCGGCCATTCCGTGGTTATGATGAAAGTACAAATAGTTTACAAAAAGGTTTATTTAAAGAGTTTATTCAAATATTAAGCAAATATGATGTTGTATTAAAACGCCACTTTGATTCCGGACCAAAAAATGCTCAGTATATCAGCAACAGAATTCAGAACGATATTATTTCTTCAATTCACAATCATCTTAAAAAAAAAATTTAACACTACATTAAAGAAGTCCTATATTTCGATAATTGCTGATGAAACATCCGATGTTGGACATCATGAACAATTGTCTATTGTAATTAGATATTTTAATTCTATTACTAATCGACTTGTTGAAACATTTTTTTCATTTAAGCGTATGTTGTCAGTTGATGCTAATTCTATATTTCAAACAATAACTGATGTTCTTAATGATGAAATTAAATTCATTGGAATTCAGTTGTTTCAGTCTGTTTTGATGATGCGGCAACAATGGCTGGTTGTATTTCTGGTGTTCAAACAAAGTGTAAAGAAAAAAATAACAAAATTTTGTATGTACATTGTTATGCACATTGTTTGAATTTGTCTTTGATAGACTCAATTTGTGTGAAATCTAGCAATAAAAATTCTTACCAGAATAGAATTTTGTTTGATTTTCTAGGAACCGTACAATTTGTGTATTCATTTATTGAAAGTAGTCCCATGCGTCATGCTGTCTTTGAAAAATTAGCTAAAGAAAACGGTGCTCAGGTACATACTTTAAAATCATGTTTCACTACCAGGTGGGCCTGTCGTGTAGAAGCAGTGAATGCAATAAAAAATAATTATTTTGTGATAATACAAGCATTAGAAACAATAAATTTGAAATGTTCAATTCCTGAAATGCGTGCAAAAAGCCAAAGTCTTCTATATCAGCTTCAAACATTCAATTTTATATTTTGTCTGAATATGATGCAGGTAATATTGCAGTTAATTTTGAAAGTTAGTTCTGCCCTTCAAACGCCAAATTTAGAACTGTTAACTGCAGTTATGTTAATTAAAACTCTTAGACAGTCGTTGGTCTCATTAAGAAATGGCTCTCAAGATTTTAAATCAATATTTGATAATACAACAAAAATGTGTAATGAAATGGATATTGAAATACCTGAAGTAAAAAAAAAAAAAGTCTATAAAGGTAAATGGTAATTCTGAAACACAATATATTTTTAAAACAAAATATGATGAAATGAGTGTTTCGGTATTTTATTCAAATTTGAATTTGCTTATTAGTGGATTAGATGAAAGATTTAAACAAGATACTTTGAATGTAATCAGTTCTATTGGATGTTTAGTCAACTTTGATAGTGAAAATAAAACTTTAACATGTAAAACATTATCCACATATTTTTCAATTTCAACAGAAGATTTAAGCTGTGAAGTGAGACTTTTAAGGTCTACTGAATGTACACCAAGAGGCACAAGTTCAAGTTCCGTATTCAAATGGCTCGATTGGTTAAAACAGAATGGTAGATCTAAAATTTTTCAAAATTTTTTTCACCGTCTTAAAATGTTTGTAACCATTCTAGTAACTAGTTGCAGTTGTGAACGTAGTTTTTCTAAACTTAGCATTATCAAAAATAAATTAAGAAGTACGATGTCTCAAGAAAGGTTAGATTCTCTTCTTTTTTTGTTTGTTGAACAAGAACTTCTAATTGGTATTGATTTTAATGATGTAATTGATGAGTTTAAACATTTGATACCTAGTAATCGTAGACTTATATTATAAACGTTGGTAATTATTTATTTCAATTAAATGCAATTTAATAAGTTTTAAGTATATTTCTTAAATAATTAATGAATATTTTTACATATATGTTTATAGTCTATTAAAATATTCATACACAATTAAGAATATATTGAAGTAGGTACTTATGTACATTGTAAATTATGTGGTTTTTTTACTCTACCCATTTATTATGTTTATGTAGTAAATAATAAATTTGGGTTAAAAGGAAGAGTGATAGGCTGTAGCCTATCACATAATATTTCTTTTATCTATAACTTTATGAGAAAAATAAACAGGTTGTTTCTAGTTATATTGGGCCGGTAAAAAATGTATGCTGCACCTGACACAAAATCCTGCGCATGCCTATGGTGTATGAGGTAATAAAAATGAAAAACGCAATAAAAATCTACTTTGGAAATTAATAATAATTACTGTTTACTGAAAAATAAATATTAAACATCATTGTAAAATCACTAGCTTCTTCGCTTCAGTTAGAATCTAAAATAAAGATATCGAAGAAAATTATAGGAACGTATTTCACATAAATTTCTAAATGCATACAGAATAGTTGAGGGAGTTGAGAATAAATTAAATTTGGTTGTTAATTGTCAAACAAAGGAAATTGCAAACAATCAACTAAATGTGAAATGATTCCAAATGAAAAATAAATCCTAACATACTTCGCTCCTCGACTTCTTGGATGTATTGAAATTTTAAAGAAAAGATTAATAAATTTTTTAATAAAACATTTCTGGATGAAGATTCGGTTTTTATAAAACAATAATTATTGTAATGAAAAAAAAAATTTTACAAAACCTCTTATTCAGCCAGTTTTATATCCCACTAATAACGGAGGACACGAAAAAATAATTTGATTAGAAAAAAATTACTACAAATATTTTTTTCGCATTTTCAAAATTATCTTTCATCAAAATATTTTTTTTCCTACAATATTTATATCAAATTTTCATAAAGTTTGGATCGGAAAATAATAGTTTTAAAGTCGTTTTTGTCAAATTTTAAGTAGTTTTTCTCGATTTTTTGAAAAATTTATTTGCCCCTATATGTATATTGGATTCAATGATCTTAATCGGATTATCAGTCGATTCAAGACATTTTGGCATAAAAATATGAGGTTCAATATTACAAAAAAAACAAAATTTAATTTTTAATCGGATAATTTCATATCTCACTATTAACTGAGAATTGGAAAAAAAACATTTTTAATACCATAGGGGAACATCGGTTAGTCGAAAAATCACTTTTAAAATATATTCCCACAGCGGAGAAGGGGCAAATTTATCGTTAGTTTAAAGTATAATATAATGAATACATTTCATCATAATAATATACGGTACCAAAGTAATATTGAATATTATACTGAACAATAATTAAAAACGAAAATGTTTTTCCGTCTGACAATGTATTTAAAAGCCATTGCTGAAAAATAGTAAAACACACGCGTACCTCCCATGTTACGAGTATAAAGGGGGAAAAAGAACAATTGACTAACTTAAAAAAATAATTTTATTTTCAGAACAGCAATAATTATAATAATTACACAATTGTTATACATTTTTCGAATAATTATATGTTACTAAAACACTCGCGTTATTACTATATATATATATATATATATATATATATTGTTAATAATGGTACTGTGATATCGTCTACATCAAATACGGGTTATTTGCGCTCAATATTCGCAGCAGAAATGTTTTTGAAGTAAGTATCAATTATTATTACAAAAAAAACTCCTTGGATTATACAGATATATAATTAAATTTTGGGTAAGTACAAAAAGTTTTGATTATTCCAATTACAAACAATTATTACAGTTTGATCCAACGAATAAAAACAATAATTATGATGTTCAGTTCTTAATAAAACATAATAATTGTAACTACTTCTTTTTTTTTATATATGTATATACATGGGAAAACGATTGTTACAATTTTTGTTAATAGATTTCGATCATTGCCAAAGACGGAGAAAAATTATTTCATTCAAAACAGGATTTTATTCAAATTTAATAATTGTAACTATGCTGAACTGTTGATTCGTGTTGAGTTGTACACATTATACAAGATGTCCTCTCGGGTACTAATTGCAGTTTTGTGTATTTTCTTCGTGGTAACAACACAAACCACCGTTCACGCCGACATTGACGACAACGATGGCAACGACATCGTCGCCGGCACAAAACCGTTCGTGAATTTCAGCGAGTTAAACGGGCTGATAAAACGTTCTAGGTCCGTATTGATAAGCGGAAAGAAATTCGAATTGGGAAAATGGTATTCGGATATCGAAAACAAAGTGGACGACAAGAACGACAGTCATGTAACAATAGCGTTCACGTTTATAAAATGCGAATTCGCCGATTATCTGATGGCTTTGACGAGGTTCGTGCACTATTTGTTCACGTTTTGTCCGTCCGGCGAGAGAAGCCAACCGAACGACGCGAGCAGGTGTAACGCCGGAGTCGAGTTTTTGCTAAGACTCGAGAAACGGATAACGCGAGCGATGACCACGCTGTTCGAAATACTCGACAGACATCGAATACTCAAATCGCACGAACGATATTTTTCGAAAACCCTGCTAATGGCGTTCATGTACGTCAACAAGTTCAAAGAGACCCACTGGTATCTGATCGAAGACCCGGAATACATATCGAAACTATATCGCGACGCCCAATCACACATGCGACAAACCGTGTGCGTGGAAATGCGACTGGCGGTATTGCAAGTCGTCAATCTCATTCGCAGGTTTTCCATCCAGTTCTGTTATTCCGAACCGCAAAACGATTACAAATACGCATCCGAAGCGGACGCCGCGCAACGCGAAATGAAATTTCATCACGGCGTACTGCGCGATTTCGACGATTTCCTCGAGGACGTCGTTTCGTTTGCCGGCGACGACTCGCCGTTCTCGCCGATCGCCATGGACGATATTTGGCTACGGAAATGCGTGGATCGCCGCGACGCTTCCGCGACGGCGGCGTACGACAAGTTTTGTATGTATTATTTACAGAATTCCACCGTAAGAATGCACGGCGACGAGAGCGTTAACGGTATGTTTTTCTACGTCCACGCATTGTTCGCAAAAGTCAATCAACGGTACGACGTGGAATTCATCCGGGGATATATCGTGACAATTTACAAAGTCGTATGGAAACGGATACTCCAAGAGACGGCCGAGCACTGGGAAAGAGGTATTGAGTCGGCGGACGTCGAGGACGGCGAACGGATTATGTCGAAACTGAAATCGATCGGTTGCCCGAACGCGTTGGTCGATCATTTCGAGTTCGTGTTCAGAGTGCAAAATTACATAAAGGCCGGTAAAATCGAGCAATCGGACCTGAGAGAAATCGCCAGAGTGATCGAGCTCGGTGCGGACCGTATTGACGACGTGCAGCTGTTCGAAGATCTCATCCGCGGAGCCAACAACCGTTTGTCACTGACAGACGTGATAAACGTGATACTGAGCGACGAGTTTAAGAAATTCTGGTGGTTACTCGGTGTGTTCGACGAAGAATCGGAAACGTATTCTGCGCACTCCGCGGTGTTGGATTATTCGTTGGATTCGGATTTGAAAACAATCAAATTTTCGAACGATAAATGGCAAATTGTATGCGAAAAATTGACCGACGTTTACTCGAATTTTTTCATCCTACAATCCATGTACGACGAATGTCTGTCGAGCGAAGGGAAGCGGACCGGTTGTTATGCGGAAATCCTCCGTGGTTACGAATCGTTTTACAATATGTTACTAAGTAAATACGACAGATGGCACTTGGTCCATTATGTACACCACGACGTCGATCTTCGAAATATCGTGTTGATCGCGATCATTCATTTGAATAACGCGTTTAATACCGACAACAGAAACATGAAAAACGTTCAAAAAGATTTGTGTTCTGAAACGCAAGAGCGATTGAAACGGAGAGAAAACTTCATTATGAATTTGCTGGACAACTTTCGAATTCGTCACTGCGCGGGTGTATCGATTAGGTATCAAAACGATGATGTTTATAAAAACGTACACGACGAACATGGTAAAATACGACCGCTAAAATTTGTCTTCGAAAATAAAACGGAAAGAGTATTGCATTTATTTAGTAAACCTTGCTTTAGACTGTTGAAATGTCATCACAGAAGACACAGTGCAGAAACAGTTGCAGTTAATAGCTCCGTTTCTGCTACTGACAAAGTTCATACCTGTAAAAAGAGTTTTTATTCGATCGCACAATTGACCGGTGACGACACTGTAAATAATCTCGAATCGTTAGCGCATGGAATACATTTTAACTGGCACGGAGAAAAAAAGAGTATGCGCGAAATACAAATTGACGTCGCCAAAAACATGTTAAACGTACACGATCTCGTTGAGTATCAGAATTTGTTCATTCGATGGGCGTTTTATGTGTTTTTCAAAACTTGGTTTGTCATCAGCGATAAAGTAGTTTATAATCCAGATGTCGATGAAGAACCAAAACCGACCGATGACGACAAAAATTATGTAAACGGAATGGAAACAATTCTTAAAAATAACGTGAATCGATACCAAAACTGTTACTTTTATCAAAAATATGCCGATTTTTGTCATGATAAAATATTATTTTTAAATATTTTGTGTAAAGACAATGCGGAATGTCACGGGCACAGGTTGACGGAGATAGTGAATGAAGAAATACTAAGTCCAATTGCTAAATTAATAGGAATCGTTGATGTGGAAATTTCAAATGACAAATTGCTTGCAGATATTTCTAAGTATAACCATAATCTGACGTTAAAGGAATTATTTTCGAAATCACATTTGTTCATAGATAGTATTTTGTCAATATCAGATAAACAATTTATATTTTTGAATGGTTTTAATATTCTTGAATGATCTTCATTAGTATATTATTATTGATACGTCAACTAATTTAACAGTGCTTTTAGTTATCTTAAATGCTTAAATTTTGAAATCGTTTATAAATTTAATTTCCATCACTAAAGATTAAGCTTAGAAATGCATTTGTATATTCATAAAGTTTCATTATAAATATTCATTGTTATAGATTTTACTGTTTAATTTTAATCAAATTAACTTATCACATTTCTTTGAACACTAGTGATGTGTGAATCAATTTCCGTATAATACTATGACAAATAATATTATGAACACTTTGACACCTTAAGTTATTTCACTGTTTTTAGTATGTTAAGAGTAAAAAAAAATAATAATAATAATTAGATACAGCTACTAATCTATTATTATATTATTATACAATATTTACCGCCTTTTTGTATATCATTGTTATGATAAAACTTTAATAATATTGTAAAGACATTAATGTTGTACACACTAATTATACGAACATTTTTCGTTAACATTTTAAAAGATAAAATACGGGATTTTCGTTCAATAAAACATGTCATGCTGCACTTTAAATATAATTTTTCTGGAGGGCTACAATAATTCATGAAAATAATTTCACCGATCTATAAAATCTAGATATTACATCTAAATAAAACAAATTCGTATCTTTATCTCATCTAGATAGAATAAAAAAAAAAAAAAACGTGTCAACTAAGTATCATAGAGATAAAACTAATGGTCATCTAGATAAATTCATTTAGATAATTTACAAAAAATATTTTCAGGATTTGACAGCTCAAAAAAAAAAGAAGAAGCCAGACATACTTCGCACCACGGATATTTTTCCCTCTTCGGGTCAGATACTCTTGCAAGGTGTGTATAATTTCAAAGACGCGATAAATCATTTCTTCAATAAGACGATTCTGAACGAAAGAAGTTAATAATGTAAAAAAACAATATTGGTCGTCATTTTCACCACACCCACCAAGAAAGTATCTGACCCGAAGAGCGAAGGTTATCCGTGGTACGAAGTATGTCTGACTTTCTTGTGTATACTTTGCTTTACTTTTTTTGTATCTAAAAAATAAAGAAAAAAAAATAAAACGGAAAAAAAAGGGTTAGAAAAATGTCCAAACATTTTTTTTTTCACATTTTCAAAATTTTCTTATGCCGAAATATTTTCATATTATTGTCTATCTATATTTTAGTTTTCATTAAGTTCGAATCAAAAAAATTGATGGTTTCCAAGTCTTTTTTGTCAAACTTTGGGTAGTTTTTTCCAAAAAGAAAATGAAGAATTGAGAAATTCAAAAAATGACCTCTTAAAAGTACCAACAAGAAGGCGAATCCGGTTTCAAGAAGTTATTGATCGAAACTTTTGAACAAGTATATATCTATTATACCTATATGAAAAAGCGTTTACAGGAAAAAAAAAGGTAGTTAATAATATGAATATAAAATAGTAGTTTAGATATGTTTAACGCATAACTACTCTTATTTTAATTGTATTGGGTGAATAATGTATTTTATATAATTTTTTTTCGAGTTGTAACGTTTAATAGGTACCCGAATATTGTGTGTTTGTGTGTTTGCGTTGCCGAATTCGGCGTAACATGTACGTGGGGCAGTGCGTTCATTTAAAGTATGAATGACCTTTATAATCTTGAAAATTATCTGAAAAAAAATAAAATATTTATTATAACTAGATTTGGATTTTTGCTTTAGCTGATACCTAGCAGCTTTTGATTTTTAAAAACCAATAATACAAAAAATTGTATTTAATTTAATTTCGAGGTAAATATTTATAGTACGAGTTAGGTGCTTATAATTTGCCTCGTTACTCTCGTTTGATACATATCTAAGGTTCTTAACAATTTTGTTTACCAATAAGTAAAAAAGGAACTCCGCAATATTCCTTAAAAAAAAAGTAACTGATTAAAAGTTTTGGTCAAGTTTTTTTTTTTAAATGTTTACAGAAAAAAAAATTATATCATTGTGAAACACTAGTTTAAAATAAAAATGTATATACTTTTATTTTTGATTACTTGTCGTTTAATATTTCATATAAAATATTTTTATCTAAATAAAAATGATTTAGATATATATATATATATATATATATATATAGAAATAACTATAAATTCATTTGTGTGCAATTTCAAATTGAAAACATTATGGTATAGCTTTATTTTGAGATTAATTATTCCGTGTTTAATTCAAAATTTACTGCGTTGGCTGAAAAATGTATTTTTATGGTAAAACGTGTACGAGTCACATAAAAAAAAAAATAAAAAAAAACACTACTATTAGATGCTTCCTATTTTTGTGCTTTGGCTCCCAAACACTTGCGACGCTCTTGGGAGCCGTGACGCACAGTTTTTAAATACCTCTGTACTAAACAACGTTTCTAATAAAAAAAATACGTGTCTCTGTCTGACATTGTATTTAAAGTCCATAACTGAAAAATAATTTAGCTCTTCACATACACATATTACACGTTTAAGGGGAAAAAACAGTTGTCCAATTTTAAATAAGAATTTTTTTTTTTTTCAAAACAAAAATTATTACATATATTGCTATGCCTTTTTCGGATTCTTATGTCTGTTACTTCGACACTTGAACAATTACTAGGTACATAACATTAACAATAGTAAAGTAATATTTTCTGCATCCTATCCAAGTTAGTTGCTCTCAATATTCGAAGCAGAAATCTGAGACAAGAAAAAAATTTTGGTACGTACAAATAGTTTTGATTATCCCAGTTACAAACAATCACATTCTGTTTGAACGAATTAAAAAAAAAAAAAAAAAAATCAAATAAATAATACAATTTTTGTTCTTCACAAAACATTATGTTACTATATTTATTATTATTATTATTTTTTTTTTATCCTAAAAACAATTTATTGAATTTTGCTTTAATAGATGTCGATCACTGTCACACATGGAGAGAAATATATCATTCAAAACGGGATCATGTCAAGCTGCGCGCATAATTTATACACAATGTCGTCTTGGATACTAATAATAATAATTGTTGTTTGGTGTGTTTTCTTCGCGAACACATTACAAACCGTTTACACCGACGGGAACGGCATTGTTGACAACAACGCCGCCGGTACCGTCACAAAACCGTTCGTGAATCTCAGCGAGTTAAACACGTTGATAAAACGTTGCAGATCTGTGTTGATAGGAGGGAAAAAAATCGACTTGGGACTATGGTTGTCGGCGATTAAATACAAAGTCGACGACGAGGACGACGCGAGTCGCGTGACAATAGCGTTGACGTTCATAAAATGCGAATGCGCGGATTACCTGATGGCTTTGTTGAGGTACGTTTATTATTTGTTTACGTTTTGTCCGGCCGGCGAGAAGGGAGAAATGAGCGACGCGGCAACGAGGTGTTTCGACGGAGTCACGCTTTTGCTGAAACTCGAGGGACCGTTGTCGCGAGCGATGACCACGCTATTCGAAATTCTCGACAGACACCGGAGTCTCAAATCACACGAACGGTATTTTTCGAAAACCCTGTTGATGGCGTTTATGTACATCAACAAATTCAAAGAATTCGAACACGTGACCGAAAACTCGGATTACATATCGGCGGTGTACAACGTCCGGTTTCCCGGGCGACAAGCCATATTTAACGAATTGCGACTGGTGGTGTTGCAAATCGTGAATCTCGTCCGTAGGTTCCCCGTAGAGTATTGTCATTCCGAATCGAAGAACGATTATTATTATTATTATTATTATTATCATCATAAAGATACACTCGAAGCGGACGCCACGGGTGGTGAAACAGCGTCATTTCCCGATGACGTATTGAACGATTTCAACAATTTCCTGGGCCAAATCGTTTCGTTCGACACGGACGGCGGCGGCGCGCCAAATCCGATCAGTATGGATGACATTCGGCTGCGGAAGTGTCTGGACAACGGCGGCGCTTCTGCGACCGAGTACGACAGGTTTTGTTCGTGGTATTTACAAAATTCTTCGGTACGAATGCAGGGTGAAGCGAACAGCTTCGGTTATTTCTCCCACGTCCGCCTGTTGTTCTCGGACAACGGTAACCGGTATGACGTGGAATTCATCAGAGGATACGTGCTGTCCGTTTACAGGGTCGTGTGGAAACGGATACTGCACGAGACGGCCGTGCGCTGGAAGCGGTCGTCGGAGGTGGTCGTCCCGGACGGCGGCGACGGTGAACGGATAATGTCGAAGCTGAAATCGATCGGTTGCCCGACCGAATTGGTCGATCATTTCGAGTTCGTGTTCAGAGTGGAAAATTACAGGAGGAACGGTAAAATCGAGCCGTCGGACGTGCCGGAAATCGGCAAGATGATTGCGCTCGGCGCGGACCGTGTCGACGACGTGCAGCTCTTCGAAGATCTCATCCGGGAAGCTCGTCGTTTGTCGCTGGCGGACGTGATAGACGTGATAACGAGTGACGAGTTTAAGAAATTTTGGTGGTTACTGCGTTTGCTCCACGACGACGAATCGGAAACGCGTTCTGCACGCACTGCACCGGTGTTTGATTATTCGTTGGATTTCGACGTGAAAAACATCACGAAACAAAAGACTAGATGGCAAATTAAATGCGATAAATTGACCGACGTTTACTCGAATTTTTTCATCCTACAATCAATGTACGACGAATGTCTGTCGAGCGAAGGGAAGCGGACCGATTGTTATGCGGCGATCGTCCGTGGTTACGAATCGTTTTCGAACATGTTAATCGACAAATATGACTACTGGGACTCGGCGGATTATTTACACAAGGACAGAGATCTTCGAAATATCGTGTTGGTCGCCATTGTTCATTTGAGAAATGCGTTTGATACTGACAATAAGGACGTGAAAAACGATCGGAAAGATTTGTGTTCTGAAACACAAGAGCGACTGAAACGGAGAGAAAACTTCATTATGAATTTGCTGGACAACTATCGGATTCGTCACTGCGCGGTTATAAAAATTAGCGATGACGTCTATGAAAACGTACGCGACGAAAACGGTAAAATACGGCCGTTAAAATTTATCTTTGGAAATCAGGAAAATAAGCGAAAGAAAGAAAAGAAGGTAAAAGCGTTGAAATATTTTAAATCTTACACTAAACTGTTGAGCTGTCGAGGAAAACCTAGTTCAGAAACAATAATTACAGAAAATGAGAGTATTCTTGCACATTATAAAAATAATTTGTATTCAATTGCACAATTGACCGGGGATCACATTTTAAATAATCTCAAACCGTTAGCAGAAGGAATATATTTTAACTGGCACGGAGAAAAAAAGAGCATGCTAGAAGTACAAATTGACGTCGCCAAATACATGTTAAACGTATCCGATCTAGTTGAGTATGAGAGTTATTTCATTCGATGGGCGTTTTATTTGTTTTTCAAAACTTGGTTTGTCGTCAACGATAAAATATACAATACAAATGTTAATAATGAAGAATTTAAACCGACCGATGACGAAAAAAATTATGTAAACGGAATGGAAAATATTCTTAAAGTTTACGTTAAATTAGATCCATATCAAAAATGTTACCTATATCAAAAATATGTTGATTTTTATAGAGATAAAATATTTTTTTTTAATATTTTGTGCAAAAACGATATGGAATGTCGCGGGCACAGGGTGACGGAGATGGCAAATGAAGAAATACTTAGTCCAATTGCTAAATTACTCGAAATCGTTGATGTGAAAGTATCGGATGATAAATTTCTGACAGAGATTTCAAAGTTTAACGGTAACCCGACGTTGAAAAAATTATTTTCAAATTCACATTTGTTCATAGATAGTATTTTATCAATAGCAGATAAACAATTTATATTTTTGGATGTAATTAAAAAATGATTTGGTTTTACATGTCCATTTTTAATGATTTTGATATTTATAAAGATTCCAGAGACCATTCATATGAATACATTATTATAAATTCATGGAACACATTTTTTTATAAATTTATCAATGTGAGTTACATTTTTCTATATTTCATTTTGTAATTTTACTATTTAATTTTAATAAAATTAACTTATCACGTATCTGTATGTGTGAATTAATTTCGGTATAAAACTGTGACACTTATTATGAGCATTTTGGCACCTAAAGTTATTTCATTGTTTTTACTATGTCTATAACAAAAATAAATGAATTTATTAAAATTAGATACGGCTAAGCATGAAAAAAATATATACACTATTTATATTAACTATTTGAAGTTATGTACCCACAGAGTACATCGTTCAGACAGTGGAAAAAATAATAATATCTACGCTTTTTTCTATTATAGGGGAACCTCAGTTAGTCGAAAAATTACTTTTATATAGTCCACAGAGAAGTCTCGTTAGATTAAGAGGATAATATAGTAAAAATTTGACATCATATACAGTAACAAAATAATATTATTTATAATTTTATTAACTATTGAAAATTTTTTAATTCCATACACGTACCTATATTTATTGCGAATAGCAATGTTAAATATATTAAACAATGATTCACATAAAAATTTGTGTCTCTGACATTGCATTATAAAGCCGCAATTAAAAAATAATTTAGCACTCGCATACCTATTATTACGAGTGTAAGGGGAAAAAACAATTTTCCAATTTTAAATAAGAACTTTTTTCAAAACAATATAATTATAATAATTACTGCACATTTTTCGAATCCTCTGTTAGTGTAACACTTGCGCGTAATTACTGTATTTCGCGTCAATAATTGTAATGTAATATTGTCTACATCAAAAACGTGTTATTTGCTATCAATATTCGTAGTGAAACGTTTATTTAACATAAGTGTCAAATTTTACAATAAGAAAAGCCTCTTTGGATTATTCAAACCGTATATCAATTTTGGGTATGTAAAATAATTTTTGATTATACCGTTTACAAACAATTACAATCTGATCAAACGAATTAAGAAAATTGTTGAGTTTTCAAAAAAAAAAACATCATGTTACTACTAAACATTTATATATATATATATATAATATTTACATTATAATGTAAAATATAAATCCGAAAAATACTTTTGACATTACTTAAGACAATTTCGTTTGTAATATCAATAAATTATTCATTTTGACATTTTATCCATCATTTTATGATATTAGACAGAAAAAGATTTATTTCATTTTGTGTTTTTATAGATATTGATCATTATAATATCAGATTTGTAGAGAAATATTACGTTCAAACGAAGATTTGTTCAAATTTTGTAAGTCACTGAGTTATAACAAATAAAAAACGTACAATATATTGAGTAGTAAACTGAACTGTTTATTTGAGTCGAGTTGCTTACACAGTTGTACGCAATGTGCTCTCGGGTACTGATTGTTGTTGTTTGCTGTACTCTCTTCGTGATTACAATACAAACCGTTCACTCAGAATATAACAACAATGTTGATGACAAAGTCACGACAACGCCGATCGTGAATTTTAGCGAGCTAAACGCGTTGATAAAACGTTCCAGGGCCATATTGATAAGAGGAAATAAATTCGAATTGGAAAAATGGTTTAGGGATATCGGAAACAAAGTCGATGTTAAGAACGACAGTCATTTGACAGTAGCGTTCACGTTTATAAAATGCGAATGCGCAGATTACTGGGAGACATTTACGAGGACGATTTATTATTTCTTAGCGTACTGTCCGGCCGGTGAGAAAAGCGACGGTAAAGATTCCGCCACGGACAAGTGTTTAGAGGGAATCGCGCATTTACTACGACTCGACGAAACGATATCGCTAACCATAACAAAGCTATTGGAAATAATTGTCGTTGGACGTGGAAATCTTAAATCGCACGAACGGTATTTTTCGAAAACTCTGTTGATGGCATTCATGTACATCAATAAA
Organism: Stegophylla sp. TES_Ste_2020; assembly: GCA_025469315.1. Classification (NCBI taxonomy): domain Eukaryota; kingdom Metazoa; phylum Arthropoda; class Insecta; order Hemiptera; family Aphididae; genus Stegophylla; species Stegophylla sp. TES_Ste_2020. Next base: position 5,037 of record JAIPRM010005440.1, on the reverse strand, counting down.
ATCAAAGAATCCGAAAACGATATTGCAAACTCGCAATACATATCGATACAATACGATCTGTACGCTCGCTCGGGACAAACCGTATTCATCGAGATGCGACGCGTGTTATTGCAAATCGTCAATCTCGTACGAAGGTTCACTATCGAATTTTGTTATTCGTATTCGGAAAACGTTCGCGAAGACACCGCAAACGAAGCGGACGCGGCGGCGCGTGAAATGAAATCTTACGTTCGAGTATTGAACGATTTTGCCGGTTTCCTCGCGGACGTTGTTACGCTTGCAGACGACACACGCTCGCCTCGGTACTCGCCGATCACTATGGATGACATTCGGCTACGGAAATGCTTAGACAACGGCGGTAGTTACGCGACCGCGTACGACAGGTTTTGTACGTGGTATTTGCAAAGTTCTTCCGTGGAAATCAAAGGAGAAATCCTTGGAAACCCGAGATTTTTGATCGTCGGCCAATTGTTCACGACGGTCAAGGACCGGTACGACGTCGAATCTATTCGCGGATACATATCGACCGTTTACAGAGTCCTTTGGAAACGGATACTCCGACAAACGGCCGAACTCTGGAAGAACGACGACTGCAACGCGTCGTGGGACGTCGGAGACGGCGGCGATGCGATAATATCGAAACTGAAATCGACGGGTTGCCCGACCGAAATGGTCGACCATTTCCGGTTCGCGTTCAAAGTGCAAAAGTACAAAAAGGACGGTAAAATTGGGCAGTCGGACATGCAGGAAATCGGTAAAGTGACTGAAAACATGGCGGAACGTATTAAGGAAGTGCGGCTCCATGCAAGTAGCGTCCTGAAATCGAACCGTTTGCCGCTGACCGAGGTGATAAACATGATGGTAAGTGATGAGTTCAAAACGTTTTGGTGGTTACTCGATTTGCTGCGTGACGACGAATCGGAAACGTATTCAGCTGCGCACTCTGCGGTGTACGATTATTCGTTGGATTTGGATGTGATAGACGTCAAGAAACCGACGAGAAAAATGCAAATGAAATGCGATCAATTATTCGACGACGTTTACTTGAATTGTTTGAACCTTCAATCTATGTACGCCACGTGTTTATCGGGCGAAGGAAAAAAGGACGATTGCCGCAAGGAAATTCGTCGTGGTTACGAATCGTTTTTGAATATGTTGCTCGAGAAATATGACGACAAATCGCACGTGATCAATGATGATTCCCAAAACGACGACGGCGATTATCGAAAAATCGTGTTGGCCGCCGTTGTCCATTTGAAAAATGCGTTCGACACTGACAATAGTGACCCGAAAACGCGCGAGAAAGATTTGTGTCCTGCGAAACAAGCGCGTTTAAAACGTAGTGAAGATTTCATTATGAATTTGGTGGACAACTACCGACTACGTCACTGCGCGGACATAACAGTTCGCCGCGACAAAGTAATGAACAATAACAACGTAAGCGATGAAGCCGCCAAAATACAACCGGTACAATATAACTGTAAAAATAATCGGGCGAAAAACGCATGGAACAATATCAAACGTTTCACTAAATCGTGGAATGGTTGTAGAAAATCTGGTTCGGAGACAATTATTGCCGCACACAACCGTAACAATAGACCCCGCCGCCGTGACGACAAAAGTGATTTGTATTCGATCGCACGGTTGACCGGAAAAGACAGTATTGACAAGATCGAATCTTTTGCGGAACGAATACGTTTCAACTGGCACGGAGAAATTAAGAGTTTGCTCGACGTACAAACTTACGTCACCGAAAACATTTTGAACGTACACGATCTCGTCGAGTACCAGAGTATGTTCGTTCGGTCGGCGTTTTATGTGTTTTACAGTTTTTGGTTTGTCATCACTGAAAACATATATTTTAATTCAAATGTGGACGAAAAATTAAATCTGACCCAAGACAATGAAAATCGTTTTAGAGGAATTGAAAGTATTCTGGAATTTAACGTGAACGTAAGTCGGTATAAAAAATATAACTGGTATAAAAAATATGCTGATATTTGTCAAGATAAAATATTTTTTTTCAATATTTTGTGTAAAACCGATGCGGAATGTCGTGGACCTGAGGTGGCCAAGACGTTAAAAGCGGAAATACTAAATCCAATTGCTAAATTACTCGGGACTATTGACGACGTTATCTTAAATATTAATTATCTTAAATTATTTTTTAAGCGTAATGATGACAATCCAATAACTGATTTGTATTCAGTTACACAGTCGTTCGTGAATAGTATTTTGTCAATGGCAGACAATCAATTTATATTTTTAGATATTATTTGACAATAATTCAGGTTTGTGAATCCTCATTATTAATATTATTGGAACGTCGACAAATTTAACAGTTTTAAATCTTAAAAGCTTGAAATTTATGATTATTTACAAATTTGGAATCCATCATCACTAAACATTCCGCTTAGAAATCCATTTTTATGATTTGTAAATTTATAACTATTCCAGTTGACTATTCGTAGAAATATATTATAACTTCTTATAATAAATTTTATCATATTAATATATTCATCGACGAAAGTAGTTAATTTATTTCATATTATATTGTTTGACTTAACTAATTATTTTTATTAATATTAATTATTAACTAAACTCATACCTATGTACACTAGTTATGTATAGATCAATTATTTCTATATATAATACCTATGACACTTATTATGAGCATCTCTGTACCTTAATGTATTTCATAACTTATCGTATGTTTAAAATAAAAATAAAAAAAATGTTAATTAGCATTAAATATGACGATTCATTTATTCTAATATTTGTACATTACTGTTGAAATAATATAGAATAAATAAATTTTTACCATACGAAAAGATGTTTACATATAACAAAAATAATATTGATAAACATCACTGTAAACTGTTAACTGAAGGAGTTACCAATCCAAATGAAAAAAAAAAAAAAAGATAAAAAATACTTTGCTCTATGGATATTTTTCACTCTTCGACTAATTGGATGTGTGGAAATTTTAAATTAACGATAAATAATAATTGCTCGAATAAAACAATTCTGAGTGTATAGTTTCAGTTAATCCCAATAATAATTATTGAGGAAAGGAAAAAACAATTTGATAAGAAAAAAAAGAGTTGGAAAATAAAACTACAGAATTTTTTTTTTTTTTCGTATTTTCAAATTTATTTTTCACCAAAATATTTTTCATATAATTCGATGGTATTTTGTATAGAAAGGGCGTAATGACAAAAATGAGGTTTACACGAACACGTTTTAACAGTCACTATTAAAGATTTCAAATTTTTACACAATACAGAAGGCAAGTTTAGCTGTGTCGTCGTAGTGTTTTTATTTTTATTTTGATATGATGGTTATATGAAAGAAGTTATTATAACTTAAAATTCCACGATTTTATGTATTTTTTTTTTTTTTTAAATGTTTATAAAATAACATTGAATCGAGTTTTGAAAAAAAAAAAAACACTACGGCACAGATAATATTCTCCTCAATGTGCTGCAGTGTGCAAATTGCCATGTATTTATTTGCATTGTGGCCCGTGTATATTTTATGTTCGCGTAAAACTGTTCCTAACTATGTTTTACGGTAAATTCAAATATTTTTCATCGGCTGCTTCTTTGCTATGGCGGCAGTAATTATTAGTATTTTAGTAGTCTACCCCCGCCACCGTAGTCAGCGATCACAGACAGAGTACACTCTCTGTTACTTACGATACATATTTTACCCCGGAGAAGGAAAAACCAGTGGACTTATCACGTGATTCATGACAGACCACAGGAGCGCTGTCGTACATCTCGCCGATGCCCGTGCGGCCGTGGCTGAGACCATGGGCGGCGCCCTTTGGGGAGGGCGAGGAGAGGCACTTGCCCTCCCCTGGAAAATATTTTTTAATTATGGACCAATAATATGATTTTGATCTTGCTGTGAAAAAATTTGGTTCGTCAAAAATCGTCAACATTTAGAATTTTGATTTACAGAATAATTTAATAATAACATTAGGCGATTTATGTGAAGTCTTAGTATAATATGTAAAATTTAGAAATAGATTTTAACGTTTTAGATACTGAGTGGAGCAAACAAGCTAATTGTCTAGTAATAATTTTTATAAATTTATGATTTTATCGAAATACTTTTTCAACACGAAAAACACCTCTGACAAGTATTATTACATATTCAATTTGTTGTTTTTATTATTTAAGTCAATTTTTATTTACATTTTTGCACGTATCATATGAGACAAATTTCAATTATAACTTATAAGGGCTTCATAACACGGCAAAATTAATCACTCAATTGACGAAATTATTTATTATTTTTTTTTTTTTAAACTTAACACACCCACCAAGAATATCACACCTAAGGAGCAGATAATAACTCATGGTACAAATTATGTCCAGTTTTTTTTTCCCCTTAGTAATAAGTAAATAATTTATTTAGCATAGGTATGTTTATTAGATTTTGCATGGAAACATATAAAATTAATTTAAATTAAACATTTAACTGCTAACATCTAATTGGTTTAAGGGTAAAATAATTGGCTTCTATAAAAATAAATCTATTCATTTTTTTAAAAATTTTTTGCCCCTCCCTGAAAAAATGTATATGGGCGTCCTTGGCTGTGACATTCGTTACTTCGTCAGTATTTTCTTCGTCCGGTCCAATTTCCATTTGCCATCGTAAGTATCTGAACAATATTTTTATTATTTTTTCAAATTATTTGTACGTAAAGTCACAGCTTAATTAGATTTATTTAATTTATTTATGATCATGAACTTAACGAAAATACATTTTAAAATAATAACAATGGTTTTCAGTCCTGTAAAGTATTTGAGTAAAAGTATTCAAATACTTTTTTAAGTATTGAATAACTTTTTAAATACTTTCAGCATGAAGTATTTTGAATGGTATTTTAAATACTTTTGTTTGTATTAAATACTTTTTGGTATTGAATACTTTGGTTTTTTATTTCGAACATTTTATTTTTATTCGAAATAATTGGTTGGAAAAATATTATTGTCAACTACAATAATAGAATAATAGTTTTATTTG
>JAIPRM010005439.1:0-20080 GCA_025469315.1 Stegophylla sp. TES_Ste_2020 | reverse complement strand
TTATTATTAGCAATGGTCGGTCAGTCGTGTGCGATGCGATTGTCATAATAATATTACATTAGTAGAGGGATGGCGCGAAGTACGGTGCCTTGTAGTACGGGAGGGGAGCGGCGTGGTAGGAGAGGGGAGCGGCGTGGTAGGAGAGGGGTGCATGGTAGGAAAGTGGGGCGTGGTAGGACGAAAGAGCCGAGTAGGAGAGGGGCGCGTGGTAGGAGAGAGGGGCGTGGTAGGAGGACAGAGTGGGGTAGGACAGAGGAGCGTGGAATTTCAGGGGCGACACGTAGGACGTGGGCAGGGCCAACGGGGCGATCGGGTAAGACAGGGGCGCGTGGTAGCTGGATATGCCGGAGTATCCATAGCCCAGACCGTAGATGCTGCGCTTCTCGGTCGTCTTGGCGGCGGCGGCGGGTTTGGATTCCTCGGCGGCGAACACGCAGACGGCGGCCACGGCCAACAGCAAAACGATAGCTACGAACTGAAAAAACGTCATTAAGTATTATTACTATGTGTGATCATGTACTTCCGCGGCGTAGATAGTAGGGCCGTAGATCCCACCTCTAATTCGAATACCCTACGACCCTTGTTTTTCAGCATACAAAGCGTACAATGTAAAATCGTAAGTGATTGGTAAATTTTTTGAAAAATGTTTTATCTTATAATAAAAAGTAAACGATTTGATGATTTTGAAAAATTTCTAACATATAAATAAAAGTTTGTTGAATGAATTTGTATAATATTGAACAAAAAAAATAGGAGCTGCCACCACTATACGTTAGAATCATGTCGGATCGAAACAAGTCCGGCAAATCCGTATCGGTTGTAGATCCAAATCCAAATGAATTGGATTTTAACGTTTTGTTAAACTGAGAAAAATATTGATATCACTAATAATAAAAAAAAAAGAAGGTCCGTAGTTCGTTTGTAACTGAGATATGAAAAGTATATCACTATCGATTGACTTAATCGATTTTGAAAACGGCGAATTCGAAAAGTAAAATAAATTTATACAAAAATAAACTTACGGATTTCATAGTGTTTGGTTTTCGGTCGGTTTTCAAAGTGTAGACGACTGAAGTTTTGTTGTGTTTGCTGTGAAGAAGCTGACTGATAAGTGATCTATTTCCAATATCAGTCATGCGTTTTTATAGTCACAGAAAACTGGATCATCGGTGCCGGTCAAAGCAGCCGCCCCTGTACTTAATACCCAAACGGGCGACAGTCTGTGTAGTGGTCAGAAAACTCGTTTGCACTTGATCGAGCAGTACATTTATTTTTATTATTTTCATCTATTTTACTCGTAAACGCGCGAATATCATTTCATAATAATTATTATTTTCGTATTGCGCTAATCGCTAAAACGGATACTTAAAAAATTAAAATCTTGAATAACAAATATGAAAAAAAAAGGTTAAAATTTTTAGCACTACTGTGGCACGTAATACATGTTAAAAATTACATCACACAATTTGCGTGTTCAGAATAGATATAATAAGAAAGGTAAAAAAAAAAAAAAAGTGGATTTAAGATCTGGAAAAAGACATAATTTATCTGTATCAATTACACTGGGTTTTTTTTTTTTAATTTATTGTTATAGACGGTGGAAGGACTTACGCAATTGGAAAAAAAATTACTTTGGCTTGTTGGCGTTTAATAATTGCGAAAATTATTTATTATTACGTATCAATCCAGACGCAGAAAGTTTATCAATCCTTTTCCTAAGATATTATAAATCTCGCATAGTCTATCTATATACTTAAAAAATTAATCTAAGAAGTAATATGTGTTTTGTGTCGATACTTGTACCGAATAAATTTTGTGGTGTTAAATTATTTTCGTACTTATAGAATATAATTGATTGAACGTCTTTAAATATTTTTATTTTATTAAAATATCGTTTGAGAATAAATTACGACTATAAATGATGTGTTCTTAATTCAGGCCCGTAGCCAGATCAAATTTTCAGGTAAGGCAAAACACATTTTTGGGAATCATAAAATTAAAAACAATATAAATTCTATTTTTAAGGGGAAACTATTAGGCTAAGGGGAAAAATGTCCCGCCCCCCCCCATACCTACGGAACTGTCTTAATTAGTTATGTTTTGTTGTTATTAGTGTTCATTAATTTCTCATATAAATCAAGTCAACAATACATGATCAATTAAATCCATTTCACTATTAGCATAATATTTATGAAGATATTTTCAATTATGTAATATACACATTTAACATAATTATTAGTAAAATTAAAATTATAACACGCACGGTATAAATTATTCAAATATTTCCAGAAAGATGCAGATATAACTGCATAACAACTATATACGTTGCGTTATCGAAATTGGATCATACATGTATTATATTCATTATTTGAAAATATCCTTGATCCAGATAAAACGTGTTTAATGAGTAAACGCGAATAAAAATTACTGAAATATATAAATTTAAAAATCCAATAATATTAATGTTACCAGTTTAATGCAGTTTAGGAATTTTTATTGCGATTTTCTTATGTAAAACAATAATCTGTTTTTTTAAATTATAATTTCAGTTATTCTAATTATTGCTCAAGTTCATATACCTGTTATTGGTATTGAGTTTTATGTATTTTTCAAGTTTAAATAATTTTTTACCAATTCGATATTTGAAGTATCGCGAATCCAAACAAAAACGTACATACCTAATTTTTATAAATAATTTAATATATTTAAATGTCTATATACTTAATATTTAGTGTAAAGGTAAATGACAGAAGCTGTATTTGAAGTAGAGCTCATAATAATTTAATATTGACACTAAATATAAATTTTAAAGACATTTTATTATCAAAAATTGCATTAAAAAAACATATCTCAGAGGTGCAGCGAACAAATTATAATATTTTTCCTCGATATTTCTAAATGTAAATAGGTAAAAAATTGAATTACGACTAAACTTGTGTTTTGTTTTTGAATCTTCGAAATCGAAATTACAAATCAGATTTAAATAAAAGTTATTATAGCTATATATATATATATTTTTTTTTTTTATATATATATTTTTTGTTTCCATATTAAATCATATACAGTATACTTACTATATCTTATGAATAATATACTTAAATGATGGTACTTTAAAAAGGGGAAAGTGATACTTATGTATTGGCTACAATATGATTGTGCATAACGTTAATACATATAATTATGATTTATGAGCTTAAGAAATATTCATTGTACTCTTATGATTCACTTTAAAATTCAAATATGAATTTATAAATACAGTCGAAACTCAATAATTCCTACCTTTAATAATTCGAAACCTTCAGTTATTCGAAATAAATGCTTGGTCCCTTGAAAATCAAGCGGTAATTCAAATAAAAACAATGTATTTAAGTACACTCGGTAATTCGAAATTAAATTTTAGGAAAACTGGCCACTAACACGTAATAATTCGAAGTATCTAGTCTTCCAGTCAATCTTATTTTTATAAATACATTAACAATACATTTATCAATGAAATAAAATAATTTTTACTAATATTTTATAGGGCGTATCTCAGTACGATTTTGCAAATAAAAAACATAATTTTTTTCTATTAATAATTTTTCATTATTTTTTGAAAATTATTATTATATCATTGCACTACAGCCATTACTCAAATTTGAAATTTTACACTACAATTTTAGAAAAAATTCAATATAGCCATTTTGCGAATCTAATTTTTAGAAAATATTGGTGCTTAAATCTCTAATAAAGGTTAATTCGTTCATTTTCTACCATTGTTTTAAGTTTACAAATAATTTAATAATGTTCTTAAACAAGTCATAATATCACCAATTGACTTTGACAAAATTATTAAATTATTCGAAAATTAAAAAAAAAAAAAAAAATTGTAGAAAATGAACGGATTAGCCTTTATTAGAGATTTGAGCACCAATATTTTTCTAAAAATCAGTTTCACAAATTGGCTATTTTTATTTTATTTTTTTAACTATAACATAAAATTTAAAATTTAAAAATTTGGATCCAAAAAAAAAGAAAAAAAAATTATGCTTTATTGCTATATTGCGATGTTATAGTAATATATTTTTTTTTTGTTGAAAAAGTTAAGAATTATTAATAGAAAAAAAGTTATTACATTTGTCAAAACGTACTGGGACACCCTATATACAGGACCATTGATCGTGTATCATAAACATAAATAGTATATAGTGTAATTAATGTTGTTTTAAATTATTCATAGAAATTGTCAAATAAAAAAACTCTATTGACCAAGACACACGCGGTGAGACACCTTGTATATTTTGTATACATATTATGCATAGAAGTAGAATTTCCTGTGTGTCTACATACGAATATTAATTTTTTATCAGTATAGCATAGAATTATGTATGTATATATTTTAATTATCTAAATTAAGTATTTTGTTTTTTGTAAATACTACTTATCTGGGACGGAAGCAGAAAATAATTTTTGAGGAAGGTTTTGAAAAAACAAAATTTAATACCATTAATTTTTAATGAATAGTTGTACTTTTGATATGAATTTTTAGAAGGATATTATCCTTCAAAAACCCTCTGAACCGCCACTGATATTGCATAATATGAACGTAGTAATTTCGGAAAACAATTGGAAGGTTAATATGGTGTAGGAAAACCGATGTTAGTTTAATAGTATCAAACGTACGGTAAGGAGTAAAAGATAATTTAACGGGAAGCAACAGTGTGAATAAAAACAATGTACACGTAAATTGTCCTCTGGGAATGGGAGGCTATCATAAAGTCATAGCCATTATTACATTTGTTAAAACACAAATTTTTTACTCCTCTCAGTTCCTCAGAAAAGTAGCTGTTACATATTATACACTTATAAATCCTTCTAAATGAGAATAAAATTGGCTTAAATAAAATGCATTTTATTATACAACCTTTGAATTAAAGGAGATCGTAGACCACAGTTGAAGCTGTCATATTATCATTGTTTAATTATTATTTATATAGTATTATTGCACACATAATGATATTTATACAAATAAATACGTCCACGTAACGATTTACTAGCACATATATTATTTTAATTAGGTACATTTAAAAAAAATATAAATCCTCATGCGAAAAATCTTGCAGCAGATATAAAAGTAAGCTCTAATTAGTTATAAAAATTAAAATGTAAGGAGTCGTAAAAGCGATCCAAAAGCCATTAATTAATTAACTAGGTAGTTAATTACTCAATCCACTAGATCAGAAATTTCTTCTACTCAGTGCTCTCTTAAAATATGTACGTTATTATGTAATTTTTCCATAAAAGTTTTTTCCAAACGCGAAGAAAACTACAAAAATTTTAGTAAAACAAAAAATTTTCGGATACTAGATTTTCATTAAATCGATTGCAGTTATTTAGACATAACTTCAGAGATATTGACGATAGAAACTCGAAAATTTCACCAATTACTAACAATAATCATATTCACTCGACAATATTTTCGTGTTAAACGCAAGACAAAACAAAAGAGATATTTAATTATGTATGATTAAAATTTCAAATCTGATAAAAATTGTATTTTGTTAACAAAAAGATTTACCGCATATTTTTTGCCTATCGTAATAAAGATTTCATGTAATAGATCGTGTCAAAGAACTGTATTTTACACGCATAGTGTTTTACAGTTAATTATACCGCTAAACAATTATTTGTTTTGTTCTCATAACATTTTTCATCTCAAAAAATTTGTTATTCTTTATTTCAAAAGTTAAAACTTTTCTGCCGGTTCCATTTTACGTTTACTAAAATTTACATTTTTATTAGACACTTTTAATGTCTAAATGCGTGTAAAACGTATTATTTTCACAAATAATTAAATCGATATAGATTATTCTGTTACTATTGCAAAACTGTTATTTGAGGTTTAAACGTTTTACCAATAATTTATTTTAGAGTTTTGTATTCTTCGTGAAAAAATTGTATTCTGAATGTAACAATATATTATACATTATTGCTTTCAAATTTGAAAATCGTACTCCATAAGTCCTAACTTCTAAGTGTTACATACCCACCTGTCAAACCAATTCTTGTCTGAGGAACGAAACAACGATGTAAGAACTTCTTACAACATTATATAAGCGGTTTTTCTAGTAACATTATTTTTAATATTCTAATGTTGTAATTTAATCAATTATAGTTTTAAATAATTTTTCATGAATAATTATATAATTCTATTATAACTACTATTATTGAACATAATAGTAGCTCCTATACAAATATGACGCTAATAATTATTATTAAATGTGTAAACCTGTTTGAACGTTTAAGCAAGACAAATCGTTAAATACGCAGTAGAAGGGCATTGTACCCGAATATAATTTTTTCATCGTGGGCATTAAAGAAAAATATCCTAATCCCATAAAATCTTAAAATTTAAATATGGACAGACAAATAATATGAAGGGTATTTTGACAAACGAACAAAAAAACGGTTTAACGTTTTCCACAAAAATCTTTTTACTCACACTATTTATAAAATTCGTCATAAACTGAATTATCATAAATTCAGTTTTAGTTTTTTAACATAACTTCAAAAATAATGAATCTAGAAAGTTGAAACTTTCGCCAACTACTAAAAATAGTCACTAGCGTACTCCCTAAAATTTTCAAAATCATTTGACCAAATTTTACGTATGTACAGGACTTTAAAAAAATTTCTCGTTTTTGTAAGTTTTTATTTCATAAAATTTTTTAATGCCTGGATATTATTAAAGAAATGATTTATCGTTTGTTTAAAATGGAATACACCCGGCAATCATAAAAGAGCGAAGTGACGCTCAATGTAATTAACATATTATTTTGGCGTTTCATTCCCGAAATGTCCTCACGTTGTACAGTAAGTCGATTATTAAGCCGAAACGTTCCCACATTGCACAGCAAGCCGAGAATTGTTATCGATTTGAATTGAGCGCGAAACTTGAGGGACACAACACGAGCTTGTGAAGAAAGTGAGGTGAGTTTTGCAAAGTGAGCGAAGCGAACGGAGTTGTGGAGCAAAGTAATGTTAAATGTAATTTAATATATTACATAATTTGGATTTTTACCGCGATTCGAATTGTTTTTTCTCGGATTTTATCACGTGTCCACAATTATTCGTATATTATCATTTTATCGCTTGTCCGCAATTCGTATATTGCCTTTTTGACCTGCAGTGTCCGCAACTGTTGTGTCCTAAATAATATTACTTTTGGAATTTGTCCGCAACTAGTATGCAGCCATCATGACGTACTTAGACGTTTTTGCCGTGCTAATACATAAATACAGAAATAAATTTACCTATTTCCTTATTGTGTTAATTTATTACACGAATAATAGACACGTCTCAAACAAATATATTCCTCACAAGACAGGAAAACCTTTCTCTCCATGTTTTCACGTGCAAATGTGAATATTACTTATTATAATAAGTAATAACTTATTAGTTCTATGCGATCTTGTTAAATTGATATTAACGTACTATGATTCCGGTACGTGATTATTATTTTTTTTTAAAATTATTTTAATTAACAGGTGCAGAGAAAAAACCTTCTCTTTTTTTATACAGCAGGGTTATTTTTAGATTCTGAACAAAGTGAAAAAGCTAGTGTTTTTATAATGAAGTTTACAAAACAAAGTTTAGAAAATTTACAAAATACGAAATATTTTCAAAATTCTACATTAACCCCCTTTTGTCAGTGTGTAGTACCACTAAACTTACCAATTGCATACAACACTACAATTTACTAATCTGACCTTACTTCACTCTATTATTGATAAAGGGAAAAATTTTAAATTTCTTGTACTATTAATTTTGGAGTTAAAATTAAATTATTAAAATCTATTTCATGAAAATTTAGTTTACAAATCGAATATTTCGCCGTGTTTACGAAATTGTTGGGTAGTTTTTCTTTGTATTTGGAATAACTATTAATAGTTTCTAAAGTGTCTTTTTAAAAACGCTACTTTTCGATTTAAAATGTCACTGGACACAGTTTTTTATAAGTTTTACTACATTTTAAAGTGCTGGTAGGAAAAAATAAATAAATATCATTGTGGTAAAAGGGTGGCAAATTGTTAAATCCGTCACTAGCACCGACATTATGTGTAGTGAACTCGTGAAATGTATATATATATATATATATAAACGTATCAAATTTTTATTGTTTCAATCGTTTCGAGTGAGGTAGGTATTACGAGTTTTTTTTTTCGTGTTTTTAATGCAATATTATTCTGTCGTTGAAATCAGTTTGAAATCGTTTAAAATCCGTGACGACGGTTACACAATGTGTCTATGAATAAAAAATACATTATAATTGTCTTAAGGCGTATTACGCACGTTTTTTGTCTTGCCCTAATTTAATGTCAGAACAATCAGTTGACATTACTGGTTCCGATAATGGACAAAATCTAAATTTAAACTTAAATCAAAATGTAATTTTATAAAATATACTCATATATATATATATCATACATTGTTCGTTGATTTACGAATCGTATTATCACACGACCGACATTTATTAGTCAACCCGTCCTTGGGCAATAGAAAACTAGCATAATCCAATGAATCTTCAGAATTCTGGTGGACACTGCGTGCAAAGCCATAAAACAACCTGTTGCATCATTGGAAGTCGATGTTCTAGTTATTCGCCGTTGCCATATACACAGTTTTACTGGGATCGAATAATTATTGCTACTATATAGATTATTTCATAAACGAGTTCTTTTTAACGTGACAATTATTATTTTTCCATTTGTTGTTTGTTTTTGCTTATTTTCACTTAAATAAAATTCAAAACAGACGGAAACAACGACAACAACACTGTTTATTGGGAAACGTCAGTTTTTTCTTTTTAATCTTTTGTCTAAGCTTTTAGAACGTTGGCTATTCGATCTAAAACGTATACAATATTATTCTCTAAAAAATCATAACAAAAAAAATCATACATTTTGATATAATAAAATATTATTTGTAAATCGAATTCAATAGGACAGAATGGAAATCTAGTATTACTTTCATACTATTCATACTTAATTTTTTACGTAATATCTATAGTAGTATGTATGCAAATATATTAAACATATATAGAATAGTCTAAGAAAAAACAAAAGAATTTATCAACTCTTTTAAGTGTCTGTACCGATTAAAACAGAATGTATAATCTTTTTTGGAAACTATAAAAACCTTCGGACAACTCTTTGAATCCTCAAAAGAATTATATATTTACCTAAAAAAAAAATATGTTAATGTGATACTAATACATTTTCTGCTTCGCTTTGTAGAATCTAAAATAAAATTACACACCTGCAGCCATTGTGTGTAATATCACTGCGAAATAAATATTTTAGTGTGTAATTCGTATTTAGTAGTTTACCGAGCATCACGCAGAACTGATTTTCTGAATGCAAACATTTATCATTGCTATTGAATTTAACACGAATATTGTGGCTCAACACTCGCGAGCAATGTTGAGCAAATATAATTAAAATATTACCAAGATTAATAAAAAAATAATTGTACACATTTTTATCTTGATAAAGATAATTTTTTAACTATACAATAATACATTTCAGTGTATACTAAGGTAAAGGATAATTACAATGATTTATCTAGGTAAATAAAAAGACAACTTCTTTTATCATGTAGATTTATAGTTTCAAAAATAAATATTACACCAGCAGCATTGCATAAATAAGAAAATAGATAATAAACAATACAATTTTATTTCTAGACTACTGAAAATCCATTAAAAAAAAACGTGTATTGGAGACCTATTTTAGCATAGATTAGTCAATCTGACATAATTGTGTGGTTAGGTTACACACTAGGTACAAATTATTACTATCAATAAAAAAAAAAAAAAAATTATGATTTATTTATCTATACAATTCAGTTCAGATGACACAGTTATTTATCTGAGATAATACATCAAATAAACATCAGTTATTCTATCTAGATAAGATAAAAAAAATATTTATCTAAATAATTTATCTTTTTATATTTAATACTACTTACGACTCTCGAAATCTTACCATTATATTAAAATATCATCATCAAATTATTATCACCAACATTGTAGACGGCTATATAAATACATCTGTCAAAGTGCCGGATTACCCAAGGTGGATTACACATATTACCAATGTTACCGTGGCTAACTTTTCACACGTGTTTAATAACCGTTGTTTCAAAATGACACATAATAATATCTAGGTTACACGTGTATATTGATGAAATTGCGTTAATGCACTTATCAAATGAATTTTAATCGCAAATTGTGTCAAATTTTTTAGAGGCACGAACAGTGTTGAATCCTAGTATGTTCCAGGAGGGGGGGAGAAGCAAATGCTCCTTCTGAAATTTCAAACGTCCTCTTCCCTGACAAATGTAACTGTCAACAAAGTTTATTTTTTATTGAATGGTCAATAATCGTTACCCGTTACATTTTACATCAAAACAGGTAACTAAAACTTATCTAATAGTGTTTGAAAAAATATAATTTTTTTTTTCAATGTTCTTAAAATGGGCAATCGATTTGTATGCAAGAAAAAAAAATCACCGCATTAGATTATTTAGAAATAATAATATTTCTAATTTGTGTAAAATAAAATATTTTATATGATAATATGTTATGAATAAAAAGCCGGACAAAATTCGCACTATGAGTATTCTTCGCTCTTCACGTCAGGTACTCTTGGCGGATGTGTAGAATTTTAAAGAAACGATAAACCATTTCTTCAATAAAAAAATTCTGAACGGAGTTTTCGTTACTATAGCAACCAACGTTACTATCGAATTTTCTATAAAAACCAAATAAACAATCAAAGCCAAATAAAACAACGTGAAAACAGATTTTATGCTGTATTAACCTTTTGAAAAAACGCGTGGTGGGCGTGTTAAATTTTAAAGTAACAGTACCAAAGGTTCTACTTCCTACACCTCCCGTTCATGCTGCAGTGATGAATGACATATTTTACGTGATATAATATTATTCTTATACACAAAACTATATTTAGATTTAAGAAATGTCACTTTCACGAGTACTACATTTATGATCAACTTCCTGTTTGAGTCTATTTAAATATTAATTATTACCAGATCGACAAATCTAGATCAGATCATTCTTGTCCCAAACCATATTGTAAATACAAAACAATATTTTATAACTTATGCCAGGTTTATACGATGCGTAGTACTTGTCATTCGCACTAATATCACACGTGTAAATAGAAATGAATAGTGCTCAGTATTAGCACAAAGTATACTTCAGTAAAAACTTCATTTTTTTCATATAAATTAAGATGAATTTGGAATTATCAATATAGAATTGTGAACATGCACAAAATGACAGGGGATAATGACTTTGTTGCATCTTAATATATTCTCCGCCAAGTAGATATTTCTTTCAAAGCCTTGAACGGGAGACTTTGAAATTTGCTAATGTTAATAAAATTTGGTTTTCAGATAATCCTATACACTTGTGATATTTCGAAGAAAAACATGTACTCATATGCGTAGAGAATAAGGTATTTACTTGAATGGTTTTCATCGCATAAAAGTTTCACATAAACATAAAAAAATCCAAATTTTTTTCGATCGATTAATTTATTTCAAACTTATATATTATTATTCAGCCATTTAATCGACGTTTCTTGATATATTACAATACATAGAACGCTAGATTTTGCTACAATGTTTTGAAAGCATATCGACGTCAATGATTCAACCGAGCATTTAGTATTCAAAAAATTTAAAACTCGGATATGAATAAAATAGCCAAAATAATCAAAAAAATTTTAATTTTTTTTAGATTTAATTAGATTTATACGTATTATTACAAAATTAGTGTATAATTTATATTTATGCTACTGCTGCGACCGTTTAGCACAGCAAATATTTCAGTTAACCGCCAGAAAAGATAGGAACGACGACGTCGTTTATTAAAAGAAAAGTCTGTCCCATTCTATAGGCGCTTGGAAGAATCCAACTAGAAGGACTATAAGGCTCAAAAGGCCTAAGAGAGTGGCTAACAAGTGATCGTCGTCAGTCACCATAAATTTGAACAGTGCATCGTCATGTTCGTCGTTAGCCCTCACCCGCATGTCCGCTCCCGCTTTATCACTGACGGCCCCGACGAGCTTATCCGATGCAGCGTTATCGCCGTCATAGATCCTCACAGGTGTGACCGCCACCGCGAAACCACTGCCGACCGCCAAAAGCTCATCCGACGCAAAGTCACGACCACCACCGCACAGTGGTCTGAAAATAAAAATACTATACTGACCAAAAATATTACGGTGATTTCATACACATGCGATAAGCATTTTGTACGTTTTAGATTCTGAATGCAGGGAAAAGTTAGTGTTTTTACAGTGTTGTTTATTATTATTTTTTTTCTGTAAACACTTTTTTTTATAGAAATATACTTGCCTAAAAGTCTCGACCAGCTACTTTTTAAAACCGAATTTGCCTTTTTGGTCCTTTAAAGAGTTTATTTTTTTAAATTTCTCAATTCTTTAATTTATCAAAATCAAAAAAAATTTTGGGGGGGAGGCGAAGGAGGTGGTAGAACTACGCAAATGTGACAAAAAAAAAAAAAAAAATTCGGAAATCATAATTTTTTTTTATCCAAACTTCATGAAAATTTAAACATAGATAGACAACAATATGAGAAATATTTTGGCACGAGAAAAGTTGGAAAATGTAAAAAAAAATTTTTGAGTATTTTTCTAACCCGTTTTTTTTCATTAATTTTTCCTTTTCTTTATTTATTAGATAAAAAAAGTAAAGTAAAGTAAGGCAAAGCAAAGGTAAGTTAAGTATAGACAAGAAAGCCGGACATACTGTGTACAACGCATATTCTTCACTCTTCGGGTCAGATACTATTGGCGGATGAGTAGAATTATAAACAAACGATAAACCATTTGTGTTACTATGGTCACCATATTCAATAAATTAATTGGTTACTATCGAATTTTCTATAAAAACCAAATAAACAATCAAAGCCAAATAAAACAACGTGAAACAGATTTTATACCGTATTAACTTTTTGAAAAACGCTAATTTCGAAAAACGCCCACTCTAAAGTAGGTACCGTCTAGAGCCGAATGCTGATTCAAAAATTGCTAGTGGAAACTTTTGGACAAGTACATTTCTATGCGTGTCTACAGAACGGAAAAAAATAAAATACACATCATTGTAAAATCATAAAATTTTTCGTTCCGCTCGGAATCTAAAATCTGTGAAATATAAAATATGTTATAAATATCGATTTTTCGCCACCTCTTATCAATTTCAGACCACTGTGCCGTGTGGCCACTGTCGGCCACCACAAGGTCATCCGACGCGGCAGCGTCTCGTTCGTCGTCGGCCCTCACGGGCACAACCGCTGCCGCCGCCACACAGCCACTGTCGGCCACCGCGACTTCGTGCGGCCGCGCAGCATCACAGCCGTCATCGTCGACCTCAGTTTCGCTGTTCACAACGACTGCACCGCAATCGTGACCGAATCGGTATGAGCGTTCCGTCTGCCCGCCAGACCATTCGCGTTCCGACTTCAAACTCTGCGCACGTTTTTCCGTCTCGGTCGCTTCCCGCCCGTTTCCCGCCCTACAGTCGGCGGCGGCGGCGGCGGCGGCGGCGGCGTTCGTGCGTGCCGGCCACGGTGACCATAACGGCTCGGAACCCCAGTGGGCCCGCGCGGTCAGCAGTCCCGTCGTCGTCGCGTGGCGTTCGCCGTCAGCCGACTGGTCGCACATGACGTCACGGCCTGCCGTCCACTCGGCCACGGTGCCGCCGCCATCGGCCACATTGCCACGACCGTTGTCACGGCGGCGACGACGGCGTTGGCTCTTCGTTTTGCGCGCGTTGCAGCACTTGCGCGCGACCGAATTGCAATCTGTGAGAAAAAACGCGTCGTAAATCGATCATTTCACATTTGGAATCTCATTCGACAAAACCAATATTGCACAATTGCAATTTAGGAGACAGTACTCTTTGATTTTAAATATGCGGCGCCCCGAGATTTATTTATACTACCTACTTACTTTTAATTAGGTTCATTTTATTCCGAACAAAAAACCCCACGAGATGTGTTCTTTTGCGTTAGAACAAACGCATAATTTAAATTCGTCTTTTATTAAAACTTCAAAATGCATAACAGCCCTTCAATTGGACATTCAAGGTTTAATTTGACAGAATGAATTTACTATTAAACGTTGCTGAAATTTCGCTTTTTTAAGTCGAGAAGATCAACTCGAATTTAAATGTATTTTTATTTTTATAAAAAATTTCATTTTGTACATTGATTTTTCTCAATTTTCAGCAGACTGATCGTCGGGATAAGTACAACAAAAATTATTTACTTTAGTCGAGTTATAAAATTTGTTTTGTCATTTATTACAATATGACTTAGAACAAGACTACTCTGATCTAAATAATATTATACCGATCTGATACGAGAAAACATGTCATACATTTTAACATTTTAGTACTTGTGAAAGTCACATTTCTTAAATTAAAATAAAATTTAATTCATAAAAATAATATTATATTTATGTAAATTTAACCTCCCAAAATTTTACCCATATTGTGTCTATTTGTAGGACATCACATCTATATATTTGATAGGGGGGGGGGCACATATAAATTGTATAATTTGAATCATAATTAATAATACATACTCTTATTTTTAAACAAAATTGGCAATATTTAATACAATTAACACTATACAAATAACACTTTCACTAACTACTGAAAATAGTCACGCTCATACCTTATAAATATTTCAAAAGCATTTGACACCAATTTTGAGATAAGTATAGAGATTTGAAAAAATTGGAAATTTCTTACTTTTTATTTCATACAATTTTAATGTATGTTATAAATTTTCGAAATTTATTATTCTAGAATATATAGGAATTAATATAATTATCACGGACGTATTAAACATATTCATTTAAAACTAAAAGTTACAAACTGGAAGATTATCCATTAAAATTATCGAAGAAAATTGACAGGAGGGACACGTACCCCAGTGCCCCCCTCCCCTGAATCCGCCACTGGGACAACATAAATTATACTTAGTTGTGAACTGTGAAAGAGCTCGTATTATAAAATGATGTTCCAGTCTTTAATTGTAAATTTTATGAAATAATCATTTTATTATATATATAGTAATTATCATGTTAGACTAATAATTTAAACTTAAAATTAAATTAAAGAATGATATTCGTATTCGTTATGCGAATATTTATAAAATGTTAAACCGTATATATTAGAAAGAAAAAAAGCGTACCCAGACATTTAACCACATTTACTACATCCCAAATTCTAGTCTTACAAATTTGGCATTTGCGCGCGAATCGTGAAAATTTCATTTTTGATTTCACATTGGAGTGCGAGCATCTGAAATTAACCAGATTATTCGATATTAAAAACGTCTATCGTATTATGCAGCAGAATGTATTAGGTGTTTCATAATATTTACGCAGGCACTGTCATCGTCGTCTGCATCGTTGTGACCGCCGTCACAGAGTTCATCATTACAATTTTAATAATATTCTAACAAAATTGAAAAATAGAAAATTTGTATTTATATTTTGTATTCGACAAAACGCGTTCTCGATTTCAAATATTTTGCCAGCGGTAAACCGATTTACGAACGAACAATAATCGAACAAATAATACAATAACCTAACCAGAGCAATATTTTACCATCATATTCAATATAAATCGGTAGTTACTATTTTATTATCTTATCCCTCAAGTGAGTTGAATTTTTTCCAAATATTCTGAAATATATTATAAATTACAAATATTAAGCACTTAAATCAGTCATTAAATAAGTAATCTGAAAACGTGACAAATACAAATTTGATAACAATATGACCAAGGGCGCTGGTCGGAATTCGTCAAGGTAGGGGCGACAAATTATCATTTTATGGTTTCATTAGGAATTCGATTAGTGATAAAGTGTATATACTTTTAGAAATGTTTTTTGTTTTATAAGTAAGTAGTGTCTAGGTAGTAGTGTATAGGTAGGAATCGCAAAACTTATTTATGAATTAATAATTAATTGTAGATAGTTATTAGAAACTTAATAGTTTACAGATAACAGCATTATTTGAATTAATGCATAAAATATTACTAACCATCAATTTCTTATTCGATAGTTTTAGATTATTAATAACATTCTATAAAATAAATCAAAAGCAACGACCTGCAACTTTTGAAACGGGATTGCCTCTAGATCAGGGGTCTTCAACCTTTTTGGGCAGAGGGCCATTATTTTTTTTCACGAAAATCTCGTGGGCCGCACAAACGTATATAGAATTTTGAAGCTCTGAAAAATTTTTTTACCGTTTTCTTTTATGATAGCTATAATTATTTCTATAGTATATAGTGAAATTCGTGTACGTTTGGCTAGCCCCCTCCTCCCCCCAATGGAAAATCCATAAATAAACTGTGAAGATATTTAGCACGCAATTTACACGAATTCACAAGCCTAGTTTTAAAATTTTTCACTCCATCCCCCCAAAAAAACAAAATTAAATTTTGTTATTTGTGGGTCTACCTTCGTTTTGTCTATTCGTATACAAGTGTAAGTTAGTTTATCGGGTGTTTGGGCGACTCCGCGTCGCATATCTCTCAATTTTTTCAATAGCATAGTCATTCTAATTTTATCAATATAGGAAAAATATGTGATAAACTTAAAATGTGATCGCGGGCCGCAAATAAAGACAAGGCGGGCCGCGGGTTGAAGACCCCTGCTCTAGATGGTGCTCTAAAGAGGTAATTTTTTGAAATTCTGAATTTTTTTGTCAAAATTTAGGAAAAATTACCCAAAATTTGACAAAAAAGACTTGGAAACTATCTTTTTTCTATTTTAATTTTTTTTCTATTTACACTTTCTTGTATAGAAATACCTGTCCAAAAATTTCAATCAGCCACCCCCTTGAATAAATTCTGCGCACGGGCCTATATGATAATGAAAAATTAATAATAAATACGCCAAGACGTCCGGTTCCATCCTGTAGGAAGTTTTATAGGACAACAGGACCGAAAGACGGTTTAAAGGACAAAAGACCTGTATAAAACAGTACGTATGGTTATATTGATTAACCAAACTTAGCCTCCCCAAATCTATTCAAAGCTCCTCAGATTTTTCATGAGTTTTATTAGATCTTTCCCATTAGGGGAAGAGGGCTAGATAAAACAAAATATAAGCATGTAAACCCCCCCCCCCAAATGTTTTATCCTATTTCCACCAATGGAATCGTTTAAATCTCACATGTACAAAACGATATGTTATAGGTTTTCCAGTTTTCGATTCCTCAAACCGCGAAGTGTGGTCATTCGCAAAGTTTGCACGGTACCTGCGACCTAGAACACCCTGTATATATACTAGAGTACTACACTGTATGCATAATAGACGGCAGTGTAGTATAATATAATAAACCAGTCCCCACCGGCTCCCCACTGCGATCTGCGAACACGACGACGAAGGAATAAAACGAGTTCCATTTTAAAAAGGAACTTTCCCAACACTGATGTATTACCTATAAGCGTTTTCACGTGCATATGTGTGAATACCGTACATGTATATATATATATATATATATATATATCACTCTTCCGCATTCATAGTGTGCAGTAACGCGTTACTATTGTCATTGTGTTTGTTGAGTGTTTTGTAAATTTCTTTTTGCGACTATCCAACGTTGGTTATGATCATGTAAGCATATAATTGCGGTTTTTGGAATAAAATTATCTATATCTATGCACTTGCGCGCGTTCGTGTCCGCGTTTGACGTCACGCTGCGAAATCAAATTTCCGCAAAAAAATTATCACCACCTACGATTATTCTATATAGGCATTTCACATTAAACACACGTAACGTCAATAATATTTATCATTACTCAATATTATACTGGGGCGGATCTAAAGCTTAGTTGAAGTCTGAAGAAGAGAAAAATAAACGAATCTATTAGTGACGTCAGAAGTGTCATTTCACATTTTTCATGGGATGCAAAATCAATAAATAAAGCCAAAAAATTTCTACCTGGTTGAATGCAGTTTTGACTGAAACGAAACATTATTTTACGCGAAACTAAGCAGTTCCATAATACAATTTTAACTCTAAACACTCGTAGAAAAATATTTATTGAGCCAATTAATAAGAAAATTTGACTTGAAAAACACGTGAAAAATCTTTTGGGAAAAAATTACTTCCAGAATAAGAGTTAAACATTTAATTAGAAAAAAACATGTAAAAAAAAATTAAGATATACGTATATAATTACATAATTATACATTATATATGCCAAAAAGCCAAAAGTGTTCAAATTTAAAAAAATAAAAATACATATTTATTTTATATATTCAGTCTGTATTACACTAGCTATTGTCTATTGTTGATATTGTTCCAAAATTTCAATTTAAAACTTAAAAGATCTAATTTACGGCATGTATTGCAGTTTTTACTCAAATATTGAGATAATTTTTCATTGTTTTCGGAAAAACTGTTGAAAATTTTTCTAAAAAAGAATTCTGATCTTAATAAAGATGCTAAACGAAACTTTAAAATACATTTTACTACACGGAAAAGTATTTACTGAAAAAAATAAGCATCGTTATGAAATCATTAGCTTTTTTACTTCACTTAAAATCTAAAATTAAAAAAATATTTAAATACCTGTCAATTATCTGCTACATATTTAACATTTATCATCAATGCATCATTTGCCTATAGTTTATACGAACAGATAAACTTCAATAATTTAGTTTAATATCTATTTGATAGCCGTTAATATATTATTATAATATATATATATTATATAAAGATATTTTTGTAAAATTATGAAAATGTAAATGAACGACATTATCTACATTTACACATATTATTAAGTTCATGGAATGTATTTACATATTCTGGCATCCTATAATCGACATCCATGACATATTATAAGATTTGGTAAAAAAATAACTACAATACACATCATTTTATTACTAAAAATTAATATCTTTAGTTGATTTTAAGCGCACACATAACAACAAATTAATAGTCAATATAAATAGTAGTCTTTAAAAAATATAAAAAGTAATCTAGTCCCAGAATGTGTTCATCATGCCACGAGAGTCACTCCGTGTTCGCTAACAATAAACTTAAGATAATAAACTTAGATAATTTCGATTAAATACCATCATTATGCTTGTAGAAGGTAGGCCGTTATTTTACACTCCCAGAGTATACGTATTAATCATTGATTGAAAATGCACCTCGTCACTGCTCAAAATGCATGTAAATATGTTTAGTTTCGATCAGCAATTTTTTTAATCACAATTCGCCTCTATACGGTACTTATGAGAGGTCATTTTTAGAAATTCTCTATAGTTTTCTCAAAATTTGGGAAAAACTACCCAAAATTTGACAAAAACGATTCGAAAACTATCTTTACTACTCAATTAAGTTTTTGTGTTAGAAAAAAACATCTAAAAAATTTGTACACCCACTATTGATACATTTTCAATGTACCATGAACAGTAATGTTATTATAAAAATTATTGTGATAAATAAAATTTGTTAAATCAAGAATAACACTATCTTAAAAATACGAATACGAATGCTCAGTATGCTATTTTCGTCTTGAATTATGTAATTGCTATAATATCATGATTAGAAAAAAAAAATTAGGAAAATTTAACATAATATCTATTCATTTTCTTATTATAATGAGTAATGAAGTAATTTAATTTTCGGTTGATGGTTAATTTAATGGCTAATAATAATATTTTATTACAAATGAATATTTTATCTTGCATCATAAATTATCATATTATATTATAATAATATTCGATAAAAAATTTATAAAATGTTTGGGAGGGCTATAAACATTTTTTTCGGGGAGGGAGGGGGTGCTTAGCCCCTATAGCCCCCAGTATGCGCTTAAAATACGACGGCTATTTAAAATAATATAATATTGATCAACAGAGCCGTGCCGTGGGGGGGGCCTAGGGGGCATATGCCCCGGGCGCATGGTTTAAAGGGGCGCCAAACATTTTTTTTTTATAATATTTTAAACTTTA
>JAIPRM010005438.1:0-20579 GCA_025469315.1 Stegophylla sp. TES_Ste_2020 | reverse complement strand
GAGGCGATTTTAGATAAACAAGAGAAAAAATGATAGTCAGACAAAACACATTTTGGATGTTAGTAGCAATTCTTAGTCAGAGCTATTTCAACTTCTATGATGAAAATGAGAACTAACTGGCGACTGTAGTTGGTACTTAAAAGTACTTAAAAGTACCAACTAGAGGCAAATTCGGTCTCAAAAAGTTGTTGATCGAGACTTTTGGACAAATAGATCCATACAAAAAAGTGTATACAGAAAAAAATTTAAAAAAAATAAACATCATTGTAAAAACACTAACTAAAAATACTTAAACACTTTGTTCAAAATCTAATTATAATCTCCTTTAGGCTCAATGCACATTTGAGTTATTTTAACGCTATTCCTGAAACCGAACTTACCCATATAAACCTCGTTTTACAGCTATTTCAAACATCGTTCCGTTTAATCTGGATTTTACCGATAGTCCAGTTATAATCCAGTCTCATCGAGTCCGGATTACGGAGACTACTATACAATTAAAATGGATAAATTGATTTGTTTTTTCCATAATTTGTGAATATATCATACTATAACCCTGCATAGTAAATAATAAAAATCCATTATAAAATCATCAATGACTTTCAAAAACTTTTTGAAAATGAGAACTCAAAATTAGCGTTGCCTAGGTTGTCCAATTTTTATTATATTCTTAAAAGCGTGTAACATAGTTATGGATTTTAGAACGGATATGAAACAATACAATAACAAATTACTAACACGGTCAAACTAATTAAATGATGAAGCAGATGTGTTCAATAATTTTACAATTCAATGATAATACTCAATAACACATTAACACAATCAACAGCCCAAATAAATGTATTTACTCATGTAAGCTTTTAAATATACTTTGAAATTATTTTATTTCGAAAGAAGAATTTTTCTTTTAACCAATTTTTGGAATTGGAATTTTTCTTTAAATTATTATTAATGAAGAATTTAAATTTTGGTATAACCAAAATCTAAATAAAGTTTAGTGAAGAAATTTGTATCATGACTATAATATTTAATAATATTTTAACTGAGAGAGAAATCATTGAAATACTTAATAACTGCTACAACTATTCATAATAAAATATAGTCTTAAAATAAACCCTTCTTAATAATATAATATCAATTAATTTTACATGATAGATTTAATACGATTTAGACAGTGTTGATGAATTGTGGCCTGATCTTAATCACATACGAGTTGCGGCCAGAGTTTATGAAAGTCTATTACAATATATAGTATTAACCAGGAGACACCATGAGCAGGTTGACTGGTCGTTTCTCAAACATTTGTTCTTTTTTTTTTTCTTTTTTTTTTTATATAATTAATTTGGTAAAAACTTGTAACTTATTGATTAAAAAAAACTCAAACTGCCCTATTGGCAATTTATTTATTCTTTAAATTATCTCATCAGCTCTATAATGAACGCTTATTTTTCGTACATTTCTTCATTTCTAAGCCTTGATTCTGAATTTTATATAATTATTCGGATGAATTACAAGCAAAACATCAAAGAAGACTTATTTAAACGTAATAACTGTATCATCAACAAACAGAGATATTTGAGCCACAACTCACCAACAACCAAAAAGTTATCAAACCGCAATTCACTGGTCACTAACATCGTAACAACACATCGAGTCACAACTTAACCACAGCCGTATTAGAATCTACCAAATAAAAAAAAAACCTCAGAGTACATACTTAGTACGTTTATATATTATAAACAGGTGCACAATATATTATCTATTACCATACATTATTTTATTTTATAAAAAATGCTTTGCAAATCAAAAAGATCGGACACATTTCGCACCACGGGTATTTTTCGCTCCTCGGGTCAGATATTCTTGATGGGTATATAGAATTTTAAAAAAACAATAAATCATTTTATAATAATCAATAATACGATTCTGAACGAAGAAAGTTAATAATAAAAAGAATAATAACAGTCGTTATTTTCTACTCTATTACCAAGAGTATCTGACTCTAGGAGCGAAGAATACTCGTGATGCGAAGTATGTCCGGCTTTCTTGTCTATACTTTACTTATCTTTCCTTTACATTACTTTTTTCTATCTAATAAAGAAAAGAAACAAAATGTCCAAAAAAATTTTCACGTTTTCAAAATTTTCTTGCGCCATAATATTTCTCATATTATTTTCTATCTATATTTATATTTTCATAAAGTTTGGATTAAAAAAAGTTAGTTTCCGAGTATTTTTTGTCAAATATTGAGTAGTTTTACCAAAAAGATAATTGAGAAATTCAAAAATTCAAAAAATGACCTCATTAATACACCATCTAGAGGCAAATTCAGTTACAAAAAATTGATGATCGAGACTTTTGGACAAGTATTTCCATATAAAAAAGTGTTTACAGAAAAAAAATAAACACCTTTGTAAAACCACTAGCTTCTTCGTTTCACTCAGGATCTAAAACGTACATTTTTTGGTATCTATATTCCTACAATAATTATGTTCAATTTTTTATTTCATTGCTCAGACGTGCGTGACTCTGTGGTTATGTCACATAGTCATAATAGATACAAGGTCATCGCATTTTCTTTTTTATTGTGTGTAGATAAAGAAAAGTTATTAATTTAAATTCAAAGCATTTCCATTGCTTTTTACTTTTGATGATTACGAGAATCATATGTATTGCTTTCCTTCATCACAATATTATTATACACACAACACCAAATTAAATAAAAATGTCTTCAGTTCATATCATAACCGTAATCCAAATTTTAATTAACTATACATATATATAGTATAGACAAGTTGAAAACATAACATTACATATTATACATTTGTAATTGTGAGCGTTTACTGTCGATTAAATACAAATAATAATGATCAAAAATATAAAAGTTTAGTTACGATTTAATATACTAACAAACACTAATATAATATCCTAGTATATGTTCATGAAAAAATTTTAATTAAATTTAAAAGTATAATGAATGATGTTCTCTTTTCCTATATTATAGTTTAAAAGCATTCCATACATTATAACATATTATGGGAACAGCGAATCCATTATTGTACATCAACAATGTATCGAGATTATTATGTATTTTAATAGTGCATCATTCTCATGCAGAGTCTTCACATATAATAGTTTACCAATTTATATTGGACGTTTAAAACGGTATATATTGTACGTATTGGAATACGCCACTTTAATACATTTGTGTCAAGCATTACGTGTATCAAGTATGTTTGAGATTCTTGTCAACGATGTGCGACTTCATTTTAATAATACAATACTAATAATACGCATAAAATTTTATATCAAGATGAAAACTACCATCATTTTTTTTTAATAAATAACGTCTTCAATAAATTGGATGTAAGTATACTCACTACTCGGATAGTTATAGAAAGCAATACTGTTGCATTTTATAATATAAATCAAAAGAAAAATGTATGAAAATTAAATATAACACTACACCTATCAGGAATTTGATACGTACAATCATTGATTTGATTCATTTCTAAAAACCAATTTGCAATAAATTGCATTTAGTTAGCAAATTATTGGCTTTGGTTTGGGGTGAATCGAACAAAAGTGGGGGAGTTAACTTCACTCCATGTGTGTACTTTTAGGCAAAACTAACAAATTCTGTTAAAATGCAAACTTCAAACGGTTCTAGATAAAAAAGTTGACTTCCGACTACCAAGATTTTTTTAGCCAATTAGACTTCACACAATATTCTTCGCTATTCAGGGCAGATACTCTTAAAGGGCGTGTGCAATTTTAAAGAAATGATACATTATTTCTTCAATAAGATGATTCTGAACAAAGGGAGTGAATAATAAATATAGAGAATAATAAAAGTTGTCATTTTCAATACACTCATCAAGACTATCTGACCCAAAGAACGAAGAATATTCATGATGCGAAGTATGTCTGGTTTTCTTGTCTATACTTTACTTTACTTTTTTTTATCTAACAAATAAAGAAAAAAAGAAAATAATGAGAAAAAGTGTTAGTGAAATATCCAAAAATTTTTTTTTAAAAAATGCCAAAATGTTTCTCATATTATGTGTACACAGAAAAAAAATAAAAATAATAAATAAAAAAAGAAGAAAGAATAAACATCATTGTAAAAACACTAGCTTCTTCACTTCGTTCAAAATCTAAAACAATTTTCAATTTTATGAAAATTCCAGCAATAGCACATTTTACTGTTTTTTGTCAATTTTTCAACAAATTTTTCTCGTTTTTGAAAAAAAAAGATACTGATCGAAACTTTTGAACAAGTATTTCAGTATGAAAAGGAATTAATAGAAAGAGAAAAAAAATTAAAAAAAAGCAAATAAACATCATTGTAAACTCATAAACTTCTTTGCTCAGCTTAGAATCTAAAAAAATAATCTTTTGAGAACAATTAACATTTTATTATTTTCAAATGTTTTTTAAATGCTTTTTACTTTACATTTCTTTACTTTGGTAAAGAGCATACAATATCATAATCTTATTGTGTTTTCATAATTAAAATCATAACGTTGTAAAAACTTAATTTTGTCAGGCTTTGTGATTATGTATTTTGGTTGAACGAAAATTTAAAAAAATTTTGTTCTCAACCATATTTTTTCTTATTTGTGGGTTAAAATATTGTGGTGTTCAATAAGATTTAGTTGTAATCTTTACTTTAACACTACGCAACATTATTAAACAATATGCATCTAAAATTAAACATATACGCTTCAAAAAATGTACAACTTACTTTTCACAAATATTTTTTTTCTCAATTTGTATGAATTTATAAGTTGACACTCATAATTTGAAATTATTTTATAGTACATTTTTAAAGGAAATCACAAATATTGTAGGAAGCTGTAGAAACAGTTAAAACACAGATCAAATAAGACATTTTACAAACAAACAAAAAAAGTTTTAAAATGTTTTTGTATTATGAGTATATGTTAGGTCCCATAATATTACCACAACATCCTTTCTAACCACCACAAATCATTTTTCAATGAATAGCATTTCCAAAAATGGATTTCACAAAGGTTTGTTCACCGCTTCTAGAAAACAGGAATCACAACAGCTTTGTTAAAAAAAAACCTAAAATAACCATCAACTTGTTAGGAAAAACCACCTAATAAAGTATTGAAATTAATTTAGTTTTTCACATGAATTTGAGAAAGATTTTAGACTTACAGAGTGAAGCAAAATAAACAAACACGAAGGGGAACAAACCTACATAAAATAAATTTTTGAAAATGTCATAATTTAAAAACAGATTAGCTATTAAAAGGGATTTTGTAATAATTCTAGGCCCTGATGTACAAAAGAGTGGAATAAAAATTTCGAGAGTTGGTATACAAATTTATATAAATTATTAAATATAGACACAAAAAAAAACTCGGAAAACTTAGATATAAGAGAAATGTATCGCCAGTTTTTCAAATTAAAAACATTATTAACAAATTATTAACAACAAACCTAGGTCATAAAATATCTATAAATGGCCATAAAATTTATGTACAAAATTGTGGCAAAGAAATATTGCAAATATTTAAAGGCTGGGGTTAATATATGTTGTGTGTGGTTATCTTCTACATGAAAAAAGATTCAAAACCTTGTGACACACCAAGAAAATTTGGCAGCACACTGGTGTACTGCAGAAAATCAGTTGAAAACTGCTGGAAGACTATAAATATTAGATAAACATAAAAGATGTATTTAAAACATTTCACATACACTTGTATAAAATTTAATTTAACACATACATTTTAAGTATGGATAAATATCGACTTTTTTTTTTTTTTTTACAAAACATTATACTTGTATAATTCTACACTTATGTCTAAATAATATACAAAACAACCAAAAAGCTGTTTAAAGACAATACTACCAATTTATTAATATCCTACACATATTATATAATTGTATTTGTTTTTGAATATTAAGTTCTAAAACACAAAAACTCAAAATGCCTATAACATATTTTACAAATAATGAACACTTTCATTGAATGTAAATTATATGCTTTTAGGTACAAATGTATAAATAATTAAGTTGTAAAATGCATAGTTAAAACATTAATAAATTAAGCCTTAAAGTAAAAAAATTTCCTAACAAAAACTGACAAAAAAATAAAATTTATTTCCCACAGATACATGTTATTATTTTTAGAATAACTTGCTAATGAAAACTATTTAACAAAATGTCTAAGAATGGTTAACTTCAAATAATTTGTATTTTGAATTTTGAACTTTTTTTTTTTTTCATGTAGTTATAATACTATACATAGTATATATATTATATATGTATAATATAACAATAATTTTTGATTTTTTTTTTTTAATATAACAAGTTATTTTTTAAAAAAAAACAAAAGTACTCGTGAAAATCAAATTTTTTGAAGGCATTTGCTTTTTGTTTCTATTGATTTAAAACGAAGTTATGTTGGTTATAAATTCAATTTATACTACTCAGAACAAAATACACGATATTTTATTTTGTCTTTTTCTTTTTTCATATTTTAATACTTTTTGGGATATTTTGAGTAATTCTTTTTTTGTATTTTAATGTTTTTTAGGGTATTTGGGCATTATTTTTACGCATATTTTTTTTCAAAAAATAATGACTAAATAAAATTAATAAATTTGAAAGATTAATACAGTCAATTTTTTTTAAACAGAGAACTTAAAAATACATTTAATCATTCAATTTAATTTCAATGTTATGGGTAAATCATTTTATAACTCTTATTTAATGAATTTAGATAAATTAGGTATCTTAAAAAGAATACATTTAATTTAAAGATAAACTATGGAAGAAAAAGAACAGAATGCTTATTTTTAATAATTTAATAAGCTAATAAATAATTATAATACATTTTTTGTAATAAATATATTAGGGGTGAGCGGGAATAACAAACCTCGGGAAAAGTTGGGAAATCTATTAATTTATGGAATCCCGAATTTCTTACAATAATCGGGATTTTTGGGATTCGGGAAATAAATATCAAAAATTAAAAAATTATATTGCCATCATTACTAGTTATCACTATTGGGTACCAATAATTCGCTTTAAATTAATAAATGAATTCAGATTGTTACAATAAAATTCTTTAACAACTTCATTTAGTGTTTTTCCAGTCTATTTTTATATTTATATTGATCATATACTTTTTTTATGATAAAATACATATATGAAACATGATAGATAATACCTATATAATATATATTATATGCATTACCACTTTAATAAAAAATAAGTTTTACTTCAAAATTTTATTAATTGTACTTATTATGAGTTACACATTTACATTTTTTAAATATCCCAAATTTAGAATGAATTTTTCCCATTCAATGTCCCGACTTTTAAATTTGGCTTACCGCTCACCCCTAAAACATATAAATATTTTTTTCAAAAAACCCCATTTTTTAATGCTTTAAAAAAAAAAAATAAAATGGAAGATTTGTAGAGCTTTATTGCTTTATTTTAGTTATTTATTATTTTAAAATCCATACTCTACTTATAAGTTTATTTTAAGACGTTTGCTTGATGGTGTATGACTATAAATTAACAAATTATAACAATAATTGATCTAAACTACTTAACAAAATAGGTTAGGTTAGGTTAGTTTAATTGATTCATTTTCAAAAGAGTATTCATCACCAGTCAATCAAATATTAATTGAACAATCGAGTAATCAAATATTTTTGGTTATTTGTCGACTACTTTTTATTCTGATTCATTTATTGCTTTTTGAACTATTGACAATTGTGTACTCTTGATGAAAATCATTCATTAATCATCTATTTTTTCATACGTTTGATAATAGATTATGAATCATTAAAATCAAGTTTTAACATAGTGACTTCGTGATCCTAATCATATCAGTAGCCCAAGATTTGTATTAGTATTTTAATTTCAATTTTTTCTATACTTCTAATATTTAATTCACAGGCATCATAGAACAATTTGAAGTATTTAATTTTTAATTTTTATCTATACATTATCATTTAACAAACTAAGTATTGTAATTGTACTTTACTTTTGAAATGTTGGATATTATAAATAAACTAGCTGGTTAACACAGAAGATATTCGACTATTGAACCCCTAAACTTGTTATGAAAAACCACGTTAGTAGAAAATCGATTTTATGGTAATATACATAGGATTCAAAATATGTCTTTTTTGAAAAAAACTTACTTTGTAAGAAAAATAATTAAAAAAACTTCTATTTTTGACAATTTCTAGTATCATTGTATTGCAATGAAAAATACATTGAATTTGAATATAAAATATAAAAAGCGTCTAAAGAATTATTTTCCCCTCAAGAATTAAACTCGGGACTTCATTCGCCAAGAATCATGTGTATCGAACACACCACCAAATCCAACTAAAATTACGGCTACATAATAACCATATAACTTATAACACTAACATTTTTTATTTTCAAAATGCAATAACTCAAAAACTAACAATTTTCACAAATTTTCGTTTTCAGTATCAAAAATAAATAAGGTAAAAAAAAAATTTAAATCACATTTAGCTGAGTAATATTTTGGTGCAAGACAATTTTTAGTGTCAAAGTTAACACATGACAAAGATTTTCACTTTTGCTTTTCTCGGTTTGATTTATACAGATTTAAGAAGCTATTTAATATTTTGATGATATCCAATAAGCAACCATATAATATACAAGATAGAAAAACATAAATATATATAGTATAAAAACTAGTAAAAATATAAACTTAGTTACTTTCAATGCATCTGTGTTCCTTAATTTGAAAGTAACTAACATGAGTACAGTATAAAATATAACCATATAAACCATAACGCGAGAAGAACTCTCGTAGTTTCAGTTTTTAATGTCTCAAAAACTCATTTTTATTTGAAAAATAATAAATTTTTAAAATTGCTTTTAATAGAGCTACAAGAAAAAAAAATTCTCAACAGCTGAATATGTGATATGAACTGGTACATAACGTGATTGCAAGGGAAACTTGGCAACTGAATCAAAATTCTGGCTTAACATTGAAACAACTTATTTTAATTTTAATTTAAAAATAATTAAAAATTGGAACTGAAAGATTTTTATTGAAATATGATTAAAAGTAACAAAATATAGATATTTTAAGTAACATAAAAATTAAAAATTTTCGCACATATATCTCAAATGATTTTCTTTTTAAAAATTGTTGTTACTAATACCTGTTGAATTTGAAAAACCTTAAATAAATCTACAATACATTTGTTTGATGATATCGATTTCATTGCTAAATTAAATATTACACCACAACTTTTAAAAAGGAAATTTATCAGTATATCACACACATGATAAAAACTTAATTTTTAGAAGTTTTAAAATAATAGTAAATTTTAAAATTACCTGATTAATTCCAATTTTGTACAATGATTCATCTAAATCAGCTTTGCTCATAATCTCAGTAACGGATTGTCGATGATCTTTAATAGTGTTATTTAAATCATCAGTTTTTAAATTAGTAGATAAAAATACATTAAATTTGCGTATAAACTCAGTAATGTGCATAGATATTGGGTATCCTTGTTTATAAAAACGGATAGTTGGTAAAATATCTGCACCTCGCACCTAAAAAAGAAGAAAAGGAAATTAATTTTTTTTTTTCACAGGACGTACTCCGCACCTCAGAGTTTTCTTCGACCCCCGAGTAGAATACTCTTGAGGATGTATTGAATTTCAAAGAAACAAATCATTTTTTAATAAGAAGATTCTGAGTAGAGCTTCAACTTATTCAAGACAATTTTACTTAAAAATTATAAAGTTTGGTATAATAACAAAATAATTTATTTATTAATTGGTTGGTTTTATATTTTACTATTAACTGAGTATTGAGAAAAGTAAAAAAAATATATATATATTTTGATAAAAAAAAAGTATTAGAAAAAAAAATTTCCAACATCATTTTTTCACATTATCATATTTTCTTGTGCAAAAATATTTCTTATATTATTATAGAAATGAGATAATATTTTTTGTCAAATTTTAAAAAATTATTGAAAATTTTGAAAAGTTTCCCTTCAAAAGTACCATCTTAACACAAATTGTGATTCAAAAAGTTGCTAGTCAAAACTTTTGAATAAGTATTTCTATCATAAAAAACATGTACACATAAAAAAAATTAAAATAAACATCATAGTAAAAACAATAGCTTTTTCACTATACTCAGAATCTAAAATTGTCAGATGTTAAAAAATTAACATGAAAAACAACTGATTAAAACTAAATAATAAATAGTATAATTTACTTGTTGTCTTAATAGTGGTATATCAACAGGTTCTGTGTTTGGTTTATTTGAATTAGGACTCAGAGTCATAGTTTTGAGTTTATACATTGAATGAAAAACTCTTGAAGCAGCAACATCAGTGCGGTTAGTAAAACCAGCTTCATGTTGTGCAACAAAACAATGAATGAAGTGTTGCCCAGTACGTCGCAAGGTTTCAACTAGCCCATCCTAAAAAAAAAAAAAAAATAAAACATAATACAGAGTCAAATAATGAAAAAAAGTGAAATTTACTAAGTGAAATGTAATAATTTATACTAACGACAGCAAATCTTATTTGTACACTTGTTAATTTTCTTTTCATTGTAGCTGTTGTACTAAGACTACCAAACGTAGCTCTTCGAATACTAGACATACGTCTCAGTGATTGAGTTCCATCTACAATAGCCAATGTACTTGTAAGACCAGCGCCTCGATTTTTGGAAAATACAGTTGAAATATCAATACTGAAAAAATAAAGATACTTAACTTTAAAAAATTAATAAAATTGATTTGAAACTATTTTATATACTTGGATGAATCATGGAGTAATCCTATTGCAGTTTTTGCCATACAATCACGACACATAGCTGTCCATCCATTTATGCTGTATGTACTTGGAACAGTTTCACGAAAATGAACAAGAGTGAACTCATCTGGTTTATTACCTTTCTTCAGAATATTTGAAAAAGCTAAAATAAAAATAAAAATATGAATTACTAATTTTATATAGAACTTAAATGAAAATTAACGATTACAAACATTTATCATTAGACAAGCTTTTGACTTTTTCAATAAGATCGTGATCAGTTGAATTAGTATCACCAGCAGTATCATCTAAAATTCTCAATAAACCAGGGCATGACTCAGGTTTTAAATCTATCATTGATGGACTACGACCAAAACCAACAGCCGCTTTAGCTCCAATAAATAATTTTAGCATATGGTCTTCAGCACAAAATTCTGCTTCATAACTAGCAGCTGTTTCTACTTTTTCTATTTTATATTTTTCTAATGGAGCAACAATAGCATAATTATGATAACTCGATAATAATCGCTCATTGAGATAATTTGTCCAAAAGTCAAACATGCTCAATGGAGACTTAGGATTAACAACATAACCTGGATAATCTGGTATTAATATAGAACAAAGAGAATGGATGGATGGCGCTAGTTTACTGAAAAAAAAAAATAAGTAATATTAGAACTTAATATTTATATTATGTTTAACTAAACATCAAATAATATATAATAAAATAAATTTACCGATTAATAATAGATGCTACTAGATTGAATGTCTCTGTATATAGTCCAATAGTTAATGCATTTAATTGATCACTAATATCGCATTCATTAAATAACTCGACATCTGGAAATACTAAGCTGAACAAATCATCAGCATTTCCAGCACCAAGACATTTAGCTGCACGTTTAGCTGCATCAGAGTTGCTCCAAGTCCACTGTACTTTATCTTTAAATATACTTTCTGAATAAAAATAAACAATACATAA
This sequence comes from Stegophylla sp. TES_Ste_2020, assembly GCA_025469315.1. Taxonomy (NCBI): domain Eukaryota; kingdom Metazoa; phylum Arthropoda; class Insecta; order Hemiptera; family Aphididae; genus Stegophylla; species Stegophylla sp. TES_Ste_2020. Next base: position 8,777 of record JAIPRM010005438.1, on the reverse strand, counting down.
TTTAATAAATAGACATATTCCTTTTTAATTTTCTAAAAATTATACCTTTTTTAACAATTTTGGTGTGACCAAGGTGTACAATAGCAGCTAATACAGTATAAATTGCTTTAAGTTCAGTACTAGAAAATCCAAGAATCATCATAGCAGACTGAAGACTGGTAAATTCTACAATTGCTTGATTCTTGTCAACACCCTAAAAAAAAAAAAGTTACTTTATAAATTATATATCCATCAATTTAAATAACTGCTATGCTTACTTTTAAATCATCGTTAATTAGATCCAAATATAACTCTTTACGGAGAGTTGGGATGTTTTCTATGCCAGCTAGTAAGTAATAGAATATATGGAAAGAAAATTCATTAAATGGATGATCTATAAGTCTCCACTTGTCATAGAAATGCATCTGAATTGACATTGAGGCAATTTGTCCTGCTTGGTCTAAATCAACGCTAAACAAATGTACAGATCTAGTTGAATTTGGATTATTTGTAGTTGCTGCATTTCCAAAAGCTTCTAAGACTGTCCACATAGCCTCAACTTTTTCTATAGTGACAACCTTAACAAATAATTTAATAATTTAAAATTTTTTATAAACTCTGATATAATATAAATTTAAAAATGATTATTATCTTTACAAGTACCTTATTAGGAGACACTGATGTTTGCACAAGGTATTGTAATAGATGTTTACATGTGGTTGATTTTCCACTAGCTTGACATCCCATAGGAATTAAAGATTGATCTCGGCGTGTAGTTACAGCTTCCATGTATACAGTCTGAGCCATAGCATAAACATGAGGTGGCGGTTGCTTATTAATCTTATGAAGATTTTTAACCATGTGCATAACCTGTAATACATTAAATAATACTAAAAATTTAAAATGTAAATTATATTTTATTTAAAGAAATTATGTTTACCTTATCAGTGTATAAATTTAAAGGAGATCCAGGATTAATCACTAACATTGTAGGTCCAGCATATGTATGAATAAGATTTGAAGTGTACCTGCTGCGTATTACATTTAAAATACTAGACTCATTTAAGTAGTTTAACTGTGATAAATCTTCAACTAGTTGCATTTTTACTGGATTCATCTATGTTTAAAAAATAATGCTTTTAACAATGAAAATTATTAAACTTGATGAAATTAAAACTATCTTTAATACAAGTAATTACTAAGAAAACTTATTATTAACAATTTAATCAATGCAACAATTATACCATTCTAATAAATGAGAATACAAATACTTATATGCATATTATTAAGTCTCAAACCAGACTAAATTGTTGGAGTTGCACAGATTATGATTTTTTTCACCGTTTTTAGTTTTCAGTCAGATGTCTGACTGGTATACCAAGTTGTTGATTAAAAGTTAATTAACAAAAATTTGGGCATTTAACTAAATATGTGCTTAACATGTATATTCCTGTATCTAACCTATTATTAAAACCAGACATACTTCATTCATTAGGTGGGATACTCTTGGTAGGTGTATTGAATTTTAAAGAAATAATAAACCATTTCTTTAATTAAACAATTTAAAACAGAGTTTCAGCTAACATACACAATAATAATTACCAGTTTTATACTCAGTAGGTTTCACAATTGTTTTTTAATAACAAAATAATTTATATTCATTTCATTATTAAAAACAAAATACAAGAAAAAAAAATCTGGACATACTTCACACCATAGGTATTCTTTCGCTTATTAGGTAGGATGCTCATGATGGATGTTTTTTTAGAGAAATGATAAATCAATTCTTCAATTAGAAGATGCTAAGCGATGCTTCAGATTATTCAAGACAATTTAACTTAAAAATTACAAGGTTTGTTATTTTAACAAAAAATTATTTTCTATAGTCAGTTTTGTATTTTAATAAAAATTGAGAATTTTCACATTTTTAAAATTTTCATGTGCCAAAACATTTCTCATAGTACTGTCTATATATATTTAAATTTTCATAAAGTCAAGATTATAGAAATATAGTTTCCGAGATTTTTTTTTTGTCAAATTTTGGATAGTTTTTCCTAAATTTTGAGAAAACTATTGGAAATTTCAAAAAATGATTTCTTAAAAGAACCATCAAGATAAGAATTGTGATTCAAAAAATTGCTGATCGAAGCTTTTGGGCAAATATTTCCATACAAAAAAGTTAAGTGTTTACAGGAAAAAAAGAGAAAGGAAGAAATATCAGTATAAAAACACTAACTTCTTCGCTTCACTCGGAATCTAAAATTGAATTTCTATGTTATTCAATAATTTTTCCAAACTTCCTTTGATATTTCAGTATTAATATTTTTAAATAGTTATCTACTGACAAATGAAATCTGGAATATTAATAATATTAATAAATCTGAAAGTTCCTATTTTTAATGAAATTCATAAATCAAAAATTAATTTTATAAAACTTAATGACAACTTTTTTTTAGTAATTTTAATGAAAATCCAAAATGTCCATTTAAAATAAAGAAAAAACCAGAGAAACTAGGAATATCTATGACTTATCTTACTAATCTTAACTTACCATCGAGCACACCTAACATTAATTTCATACAGGGTGATCCAAAATTTAGTTTTTAGCAATTTTATCACAAAAATATTCAGTGTAGGTAGTAAAAAGCTGATAAATTTGGTTCCTCAGGTTAAATAGTAAATTAATTTCTAAATTTGATTGGTATATGCTTTAAGGCTGAGGCGAGGTTATTGAAAGTGTTTTTGTCAGAGGGTAATCTGGTACATTGCCAATGAGCTCAGATGCAGCATTTTTGCATAATTAGTTCTCTAACAAGGGTGGGAGTTAAGGAAGAATTTCCATGGAAATTTTGCGAATTAGTTGAATTCCAAGCAGCTGTCTGAATAGTTTCAGTTAAGTTTTGGACTGGTCATTTGAAATAATTTAGTGAATTTTATTTGATGTACTAATTATTGGGAAAAAAGTTAATTCTATAAATAGCTCAAAACCCAGGATTCCCATAAAAAGAACAAAATGCCAATTATGCTAATTACTGAGAGGTTGACCATTTATTAATTTATAAAAATAGATTTTTATTGCATATTTCATTTTTATAAAGACATTTATTACCCCATAACACATCCATGTGCACACACACACAATACACCCAACATTATTACATAACATTTTAGATTCTGAATGGAGTGAAGCTTATGATATAGAAGTACTTGTCTGAAAGTTTCGATCAGTATCTTTATAGAACCGGAATCACACCCAGATGGTACTTTAGAGAGGTAATTTTTCCAATTTCTTAATACTTTTTCCAAAAATGGGGAAAAACTGTTGAAAAATTGATGAAAAACGGCAAAAGAATGCAATTACCGAAATTTTTGTAAAATTGAAAATTATTTTTTGACATAACTTCTAAAATAACGCAGCTAGGGACTTTAAATTTTCACCAACCACTAAAAATAGCTACGAGAACATGTCATAAAAATTTCAAAAAGATTTGATCAATTTTGAGTTAAGTACAACATTTTGAAAATGTCGGAAATTTCTCATTTTTTGTAAGTTTTTATGTAATAAAATTTTTGATTTTTGATATTAAGACTTAAAAATTGATCTCACTGACATATATGTCTAATTCACTTGAAAATATCACAAAAATCGTTAGTCAACTTTTTTTTTTATACCCGTTTGAAGTTAGAATTTCGACTGAATTCGTTTTACCTAAAATTACGCACTTTAACGTACATATAAGAAAATTGGTTCGACCGATTGTTTTAAAATTTGGTGCCTAGATAGAAAATTTCATTGCGAATATTTTGGTGCAATAAAATTTTTTACGGACGAATAATTAAATATTTTACAAGGGTTTGATTGAAAAAAAATTGGAAAAAATACAGACAGATATTACGAAATATCTATAGATTATAGATAATATGTAATTGCTGAAGGTTCATAATATTTTATTGCATCTTATGTATTTTTTTGACGCTGAATATGATGGTGTGAATTAAAATCCACGTGCAACAATAGTTTGAAAATTCAATATTTTCGATTATTATACTAAATAGGTACTTATTTCATCTACAAGGTCAAGTAATGTTTTGGGGCCTAATGGTAAAGCAACCGGCCTATTACGCGACAGTACCAGGGTTCGATATTCCAGCCCGGCGCTCTGAAGTTTTGCATTTTCTTTTTCTTATATTATTAACTTCCTTCGTTCAGAATCGTTTTATTGAAGAAATGATTTATCGTTTCTTTAAAATTAAATACACCCACCAAGAGCTTCACTCACGAAATGCGAAGAATACCCGTGCAAAGAATACCCATCATGGGAAGTATGTCCGGCTTTTTTAAAATTTCCATACGCCAAAATATTTCTCATATTATTGTCTATCTATGTTTAAATTTTCATAAAGTTTGGTTCAAAAAATTATGGTCTCTTTCTTTTGAAAAAGACTAATTTAAATTGAAGCAAAAAAAAAAAAAAGAAAAAAAAGGTATTGGAGTAATGAAGGGTCTCATTACGAAAAAATAAAAAACTAGATCGCAATTTAAAAAAGATTGAAACAATTGATTTGATTATCGAATTTGTGCAGTAAATAAAGTTGTAAAATTTGACCTTTCGAAATATAATCTTATACCGCTCACATTACTCGTATTATTATTAAGTTATTTTTATTAATTTCAATTTTATTATAACACAATATGTAAAAAACTTGTACTTTGAAATTTGATAGCATAGTGTACTTACTCGTAAAAAAAATTTATATTATATTCTAACTACCTTTATTTAATTTTATTAAATACCAACCTTTTCTAGACTATCTTCGTCCACAGTATACTCTTTACCGCCAAAAACTTTAACTAATACTTTTGATGTATTATCGGAACTTTTTTTTTTTGCATATTGTACAGGCGAAAATCCTTCACTATGAACCAACCAATATGCATCAGAATCAGGTGAATCTAATTCACCCGGCGTTTCATTCACTTCTACTTCAGACTTTAGAACCTAGAAAAAAAACATGTTTAAACCTAAGATTAATGCATAAATACATTATGGTTGATAAATAATTATAGAATATTTGGAGTAAATAATCTGTAAAACCACTTTGGGTTAGGTTACATTCTCTAATAATTAAGAGAAAGTGGAAGAAAGTATTGAGTCTTTGAAGTCATTCGGGACTATGGGGTGGGTGATTCAAAGAAAAATTCAAAAAAATCCAATAAAATGGGAATTCATTTCGGAAACATACAAGTTTCGTAGGTGAATTAAAGTTAACATACACATTTTCATTAGTTATCAATTAATTTTCATTTCTTTAGAATGCAATTTTATTACAGTAAATAAATAATTTTATAAATGATCCTTAATCTAAAAGATGACATCAGATGACAATACATCATCAAGAAATGTTAGAACAATTGCCATTTTAGACAAACAAAAATATGTACAACTTATACATTAGTCTAATAATGGAATAAACACGTGGGATAATAATGTATAAAAAAACAGTGTCAGTATGTCTGGCCTTAATGGTCAATGACCGCAACAGTGGTCTGCTCCAGAGATAAGAAAAATATTTTGCTGTAAAGTTTCTAAAACGCTAAAGTAACAATGTGATTTTAAAGAACTGCCAGACGTTTCGTATTGTTAAACACTTGTTTTTTTAATTAAACAAGAGAATTCCATAACCTACAATGAAAACTTCCAGTGAAAAGTAAAAAAAAAAAAAATATGTTTAAATTAATCAAATTGTTTAAGACAATGATTTTCAGAATTATTTTGGTCAGCAGTAATATACGTAACTGCAACAAGAATGGTAAACTGTAAGCTAAATGGATTCTAAGCTAACAATAGTTGTAAGCTAAAAAGTTGAAAGAAAAAAGTTGGTTTCATTCATGTCTTAGCAGTTGTTGAAACTAATATTAGTTACCCAATGTAACCTCATAATAGCATATATATATTTTTGACCCTGGACAAGATACAATTGTGATTAAATGAGAAGAAAGGAAATAGATTAGATTACATAGTTATAATAAATGACGTATTCATGGGCCTTGTTTACATTCTAACTTGAGCTATTACTTACATATACTGACTACTATGTTAAAATATAGGTACACATAAATTAAATTTAAATATGTATTTAAAGTAATTTTTACAGACGAAAAACATTTGATTTGTAACTAAAATAATTTAATTATAATAATTATTCGACTCATTTTCTGATCGCAACTATAAATTATCTGCATAATTATTATAAATTTTACATGAAATTTAAAATCAAATATCAATAAAACTTATCACATTCATAAAGTATTTATATAAATGTATGTAAACGAAGAAACTAATAATTGCATAATATTATAATGAAACCCAAATTCCATACATTAAAAAACTATACATTTTTAAAATGTATAAATAATAAGATAATAATAAAATTAAAAGTGAAAATGTTTTTCACTGTAAAATTACATTTATCAATATAACTGATTATGAAACGTTTAAAATGAATTAACATAATATGTGTAACCTTCTACTCGTATATCAAATATGAGAAATAACATATTTTTAATCATTTCATAATTAATAACTAATATGACTTAAAAATAAACTTAATGACACTTAATGTATTCAACTTTAATTTGTTATATTAAGTTAATGCGTTTTGTGAGACAATATGACATTAAAATTTAAAAATTGGTTGGATGGTTTTTATTACAATAAAAACATCGTACCTTCTTCCCAAAAAACATAAATTTAAATCAATGAACCATTAAAAAAACAATTAACTTGTTTGAAAAACAACTAGTTTGAATAATATATGTATAAAAATGGGAAAAAAAATAGATGCATAAAAAACATCGATAACTCGTTGTCACTTTTATAATATGTCAATTATACTTGAGTATGTTCAACAAGTTTATTACTGACAACTCAACGAATTAAATAATTTTGATGGTAATCACAAATGACATAAATACAATAAAGTAATACTGTAAAGGTAACACTTATTCACATAACAAATACAAATAATTAGTCTGTAGATTATTAAACTAACACAATGTGTTATACCCAAAACATCATAGTCGATGTGAAATGTTATAATATGATGTAACGAGCACATTTCCAATAAGATCGTTGATCTGTAAAGAATTATGTACAGTTCGGTTTTTAACGGTTCAATCGAACCGTAGCAATAAATTACAGATTTCATCAAAATGTTAAGATATTTAAATCCATAACTTGTTCTTGTGCCCGAAAAATAAGCGTCATGTAAGTTAGGTACCTATTGTGATTTTTTTTCCATGTGAAACCTAAACACATAGTGAAATTGGACACGGAGCAAAATAAAAAAATTTGAAACTAAATCGTTGAAACTTGTAACACACAAATGTACAAATTTACAAGTACCTAAATTATACATAAATAGGTAGGTATACCTACGCAATGAATACAATGTATAATTTAGAGAATAATATATTCTCTTCCTAATATGTGTTATTATAAATTATATACGTTCAAAAAATAAATGCCATATATAACAATGTTTCGGCAATTTCTCACATTTACAGATGTATAATTTGTATAATGACTGAAGAGAGATTCGAATAAAAGTCAAAACACATCTTTCGTATTCAGAATATTATATAATTAAATTATAAAACCGGTTTTAATTTAATTTTAAATGTAAGAATTAAGGACCCTGGTTTGGACACCTATTCGTTTTTATTATCTCGAATTAATAAACATGCTATTTGAAAAGCGTAACATTAGACCAACAGCTAATTATTGTACAGCAATTATTTTGTAAATCTAATTAGAGTTAATAGTTTGATAATTAGTATAAACTGCAGTTTGTCTATAAATATATTTTATTGTTGATAAAATATTCATTGTATCGGAACAAATTTTATTCGACCAAAAATGAAGTATGAAACATTTGAACATGCCTCCAGGAGTAATAAAAACTAAATTTGGTAAATGTAAGTGTGTAAAAACATATACAATACTGTAAATGAGAATAAGAATAATGAATATATATATATATATATATTATGTGTGTGTATAATATTATCTTGCCAAATGGTCAATGAGGTCAATAAATTCTTGAGATGGCCAGGCCATATACCGACCGCCCGGAACAATACACTTGGATTTTCATTATCATTGTTGAATCCCGTTATAAAATTATTATACGATTAAGTAGATGTATAAAAAAAAATCTATTTGGTTTATATATATTTACCTTAGGGCTATTTAGTTATTTCAATTAATCGATTATTTTTTATATTAAAAAAAAAATCAATTAATCATATGATTTTTATATCGATTAATCAATCTTTTGGAATAAACTAGACTATAAATAGTAAATAAATCTTCAACATAATAGAAACAAATCATTTGTTGACTTGAAGTTTGGTTGTAACTATTACACTATTAATACATTAATAATTATTAATAAGTCGTAAAATACAAAAAATAGATCGATAACTATTTCATTAATTTATAAGTTGTAATAAAAATATATCAACTAATCAAAAAATTGATTATAGATTTTTTAATTGATTAAGTACTTTATTATTTTTCAATTAATCGATTTTTTCGATCAACAGTACCTATATTATGATAATCTAACACAAAATAAAAAAAGCCAGACATACTTCGCAGCACGATGAGTGTACTTCGCACGACGGGTGGTATTCTCTTAACGGGCGTATTAAATTTTAAAGAAACGATAAATCATTTCTTCAGTAAAACGATTCTGAACGAAGGAAATTAATAATATAAGAAAAAAAAAATTTT
>JAIPRM010005437.1:6673-20587 GCA_025469315.1 Stegophylla sp. TES_Ste_2020 | reverse complement strand
AAAAATGATGGTTTTCGAGTCGTTTTTGTTAAATTTTGGGTAGTTTTTTCCAAAAAAAACATTGAAGAATTGAGAAATTCGAAAAATGACCTCTCTAAAGTACAATCTAGAGGCGAATCGGGTTTCAAAAAGTTATTGGACAAGTATTTCTGTACGAAACGTTGTACACAGAAAAAAAAAAAAAAAAAAAGAAAAATAAACATCATTGTAAAAACACTAGCTGCTTCTTCACTTCGCTCAGAATCCAAAAAAAAAAAAAATCTATTGAAAATCTTTAGGGAGGTGACAAGTGTATTTCGGACTCGGGACGATATGACGACGAGTTGAAAAAAACGTCACTACCCTAAAAAAAAAAAAAAAAAAAAAAAATAAATCGTACGCCCCCTAACATAACGCCCTCGGATGTCGCCGATATAAACGATTTCCACTGTATAATAATATTAATATGTACAAGCGTTTCCTGCGCCGCCGCCGACGACGACGACGACGCGGGGGTGTATTATATACACGGTCGGTGGTGGGGGGACACACACACAATGCGCGACGACGGCGTGAAGAGGATGTGCGCGCGCGCGCGCGCGCGTGGTCTGGTCGTCGTCGGCGAGTGTACACGTTTAACGCGACGACGACATGCCTCCTCGTTCGTCGTGTACACGCCGTGTTCCTTTTCACATCGTCATACAGTATGTGGCTGCAGACATCATCCTCCTCCTCACTCCGCTCGATCTGCCCCCGTCTTCAGAGCGGCGGCCAGGGTGTGGTGGTGGTGGTGGGGGGGGGTTGGGTGGGCTGGTTCATTGTGTGACGGTTGTCGCCAACGATTGTCACGACAGGGCGTCTACACCACCAGTCGTCTTTTGATCGTATACATATAATAATAATAATAATAATAATAATATATTATAATATGAGCACATGTACGACGACGACGACGACGCTGCTGCTGCTGCTACTACTCCTCGTGTACAATAATAATAACCCCGCAACACGGTTGTACGCGTTTTCTGCTGCGACAGGGACTTCGAATCCCGTCCGTCCCCCCTCCGCGATCCCCCAACGACACCGGGGGACCCCGCGTAAATCCGATTACCGACGTGCACATTGTCCAACGTGTGCGTGTGTGATGATGGTATGTATATACGTATATACCCGAACGGTTTTTATTGACCGAAATAGTTCGCCGCCGTTATTATTATTACATTTTTTTTTTTTTTTTTTTTTCTTTATAACGTACGCGAACGCGCGCGTTCTCGGAGTCGACCGACCGAAAGCGATTTATTCCACGACGATTGACGACGCGAAGAAGTGACAAAAAGAAAGCCGCCGTCGTCGTCGATATAACACCCCGCGAGTACACACGGCGGATGTATTGTCTTCATATTTTATATTGTTATCGTTTTCACCGCACTGCGCACCGCCGCCGCACTCGCGCCGCTCTATAACAAATATTGTCCTGCGGCCCCGCGGTGGTTACGTGTACGGCCGCGGCCGCAGTAGCCGACCGGCCACGTCCGCCGAGACACCACTCGTCCGCGCCGCCGCGCAGCCCCGGCTGCTAACGCTGCCGTCGTCGTTCTGTCCGCCCGTGCCATCCGTGCCGCCCGTCCGCATGGAACGAGTTCTTTTCCGCTTCCAGCAGCAGCAGCAGCAGCAGCAGCAGCAACAGGCCGACTCGCCGTCCGGTGACCTCACATGGACCGTCGCGTTAATATTACCAGTGTTATATTATATTATATTCATGGTGAGTCAGTGCGCAGGCGGCGTAACAAGATGGGAAAGGGCCGTAACTAAATTAGGCCCTTGAATTCTGACTATAGAAAAAAAAGACCATAATATCTTTTTTTATTTCAATTATTTTACGGAACTATTTTTGAAATTTGCCGAGAGCTCTAGGGGCCCCGGGGCACTGCCCTGCTTTGCCCGATGATAGCTACGCGATATTAGTCCTGTTTTTCGACTTATACTTTTGATTTAAAATTTTTGAAATTTTTGAACAATGTAAGAATCTAGAAATCTTTTGGATACCATTAGATCAATAATTATAATCGTAAAATGAATTAACAAGTTTTTTTTTCTTTTGGAAAGTAAAGTATACAACATGCATGAATAAAGGATTTGAAGAAATTAAAAAAAAATATCATTTATTATAATGTTTTTACGTGTTTAAATTTAATCTATAATAGGTAGTTTAAAAATTATACTTTTGTCACGATTCAAAAACATAAATATATAATATGTAATAAATACTTATTTATTTGAAAATATTATGAAAAATATTTTTGTTCTGTATTTTATTTTCTTAAATAATATGGTTACCCTAATGTAGAAGTGTACCGGCCAAAGCAGCAACTCGTATTTTTGAAAACTATGTTTCGTTCAACCTCTTACCTCTTTTTAGATTCTGAACGAAGTGAATGTGTTGTTTATTTTTTTTTCTGTATTTTTCACTTTTTCGCATGGATCTACTTACTCAAAAGTCTTGATTAGCATCTTTTTGAAACCGGATTTTCCACTTGTCGGTACTTTTAGAGAGGTCATTTTTTGAATTTCTTAATTCTTAATTTTTTTTTTTTTTGGCAAAACTACCCAAAATTTAACAAAAAAAGACTCGGAAACCACCATTTTTTTGATCCGAACTTCATGAAAATTTAAACATAGATAGGCAATAATATCAGAAACATTTTGGCGCAAGAAAATGTTGAAAATGTGAAAAAAAATGTCTCTATATTTTTCTAATTTTTTTTTTCACATTTAATCTTTCTTCCTTTATAATATATTAGATAGAAAAAATTTAAAGTAAAGTAAAAAGTAAAGTATAGACAAGAAAACCGGACATACTTCACGCGACGGATATTCTTCGCTCTTCGGGTCAGATACTCTTGGTGAGTGTGTTGAAAATGACGACTATTATTGTTCTTCATATTATTAACTTCTTTCGTTCAGCATCGTCTTATTGAAGAAATGATTTCTTGAAAATTCAAAGCACAAAGCACTCACAATAGTATCCTACTCGAGGAGCGAAGAAAACCCTAAGGTGCAAAGTACATCCTTTTTTCTTACAATTTTTTTTCCTGATTTATCATTTCTTTAAAATTTTACATATCTATTTGAAGTCTGACCTGAGAAGCCAAGACAAGAATACCGATGATGCGAAGTATATTTGGATTTTGTTCTAAATGTTTTTATTTATAAATTATTTTAAGCTTTACTAGATAACGTTTAAAAATGATTTCTATATAAATATCATAGAAATATTGATTATTCATATAAAAAATTATGCCGGTGGTTATTTTTTGACAGTTATGAAATTTGTGATTATTTAATGAGGGATAATTTTAACTGGGATATATTGTACTTGGGATATTTCAAACGAAGATATTTTAAATCGGGTCATTTTGATGCACGGAATGTGTTGAGCGTGCACTACACATAAAAACCTTTTGTGCGCGAGCCTTTTAAGATTTTAATTATTCTGGAATTATATACGACTTGTGCGCGAGAAAATGTGTGAAAAATGTGCTTCGCCAGGCATTTTTTTATTTTATCGCAATACTGTCATTTTGGGATAATTTTTGTTTCGGTTTTCTTCAGTTGCTCGTGAATTTTCGAATAAAATATATTTATTAAATACAATAGTTAATGAAAAAATAAAATGAGCGAAAAAACGCTGTGACGCATGACAATAATTTTAAGATATTTTAAGTATTCTTTTTTTTCTGTTTGCAAATTTCATTTTTACGACCTCTCCTTGAAATTACTGTGCAAATATTGGCCCAAGACGATACTACATGCATATATTATAATATATGTATATTTGTGGTTACTATAATGATAAATGAAAATTTTACAGCGGGGATAGAACTATCCCATTTATATAATATTCGATGATTTCTTCATCGACGAGAATAAGAAGTTTGTCTTATTAACATTTTATTACAATTTTTTGTACCTAATATGATTAATTGGATAATTTATAAACTTTACTATTCAAGATGGCGTATATTATTATGTTGTGCGTAACGAGCATTAATGTAAATAATTTGTAACTTTTTTCTAAAACGCATCTAGTATAGTCACTTCATAAAATATTCTTAACGTCTCATCGAATTTTATTACAATACATATACGTATATTATATCGAATAACTTGAAAATCATAAGGTTACATAACGTTCTAGTTTAAATTACTCGCTCGCGCGGTTTGTACACATAATATATTATTACGATTTAAATTTTATGCCGTCATATTTGGCACCGCTACGGTTTTCGGTCTGGTTTTCATTAAAATTTTTCTAGTTCAATACACTCTCCACACACATTAATTTAAAACGTGTCGTTTGATATATATATATTATTACTAGAGTTCCGTACAAATAATTAAGTCTCGTTTGAAAAAAAAAAAAAAATCCATTAAACTACCCACATTTGGATGTGATAGCCATGTTATACTATCGACGGAATATTATTGAATAATTCGAGTTCGCTCGCAGTCATTATTATACCGCCCCATACGGACTGATTGCGTGATAAAGATTCGTCAATAAATCTGTCACGTATATAATATTATTATGATAATTTGCCTTCCGAATATCGAAATCTAATTTAATGCCCATAATATTATAATAATAATAATAATGACCAGTAAATACGGAACCGTAACATTTCTGTTTTAGTATAATCATAAATATAGTGAAAAAGTTTATAAATTATACAAATACATAATATTTTATTATTTTAAAAATCATTTTTTTTTTTCCCCCCTGGCCCACTACCACTGTGTGTGTGTGTGTGTGCACCGGTTACAAGCGATATAAATTATCGAACTTGTCTTTTTTTTTTTTTCATTATTTTCTTCCCAAACCGTCCAAGGTACACACACACACATAATATATATATATATCATTATGTTGTTGTTTGTCGAAGAACGAGAGAAGAGTGAGTATCTATCGGTTAGGACCGCGAAACAAGGTCGCGTGACAGTGCACGTATAATACTTATACGTTGTATAATAATAATGTTCATAGGAAAATATTGCCTATACGACTCTCGTGTTTTGTTTTTTTATTTTATCTATATATATATATATATATAGGTATATAATTTTTTTTTATTTCCTTCACCACCACCACCGGTCGGTCGGACGACAACGACCGGTCGAAATAAATCACTATATTTGTGTGCTTTGGAACACACTGATTGCGCGTGCGCGCGCGTGTATTCTTCGATCGCGAGACCGCTCTATTACACGAGTGATTTATTGAACGAAATAAATAGTACAAACACACGGAAGGTATACGTATTCGTATTATATTATATCTCTGGAAAAATTTCCTCGGCCGGCCGTAGTGGTGTACACTACACGGCTCGTGTAGCTGTTTATTTTTTTTTTTTTTTTTTTACTCTCCGACGACTTCGTAACGTGTATATTATAATAGTCGCGTCGTTCACTCGGGCGCGCGCGCGCGCGCGCAATCGCGTTTTATTATCTCTCGTTTAATTTATTATTGTTTTGAGAAAAGAATAAAAAAAAAAAAAAACGAAAAAAAAAACTACCTTCTTCTTTAATTGGCGGATCTCTCATCCCGTGACTCCGGCGGCGTGACGACGAGCGCGGCGTATAATATATTCGACGACGGTTAATTGGTTCGTATATATACATATTATTGTGTATATATTATGCGCGCGCGCGCTCGCGTCTGTGTGAACCGCGTGACGTGAACACGTCACAAAAAAAGTATCGTGTCCTGTGCGTGCGTGTGTGTGTAATTCAGTAATTTATATCATATTATATATTATTATGTACACACGGAGGAGACTAGCGTGGAAAAAGACCTTTTTCAAAAATAAGCAGAAAACTGTATTGTTAAAAAAAAAAAAAAAAATAAAAATTGTGTAATCTACTCGGAGAGCTATGAGAAATTTAATAAAGAAACAGTGATAAACTTGTAACCTCGTTTAGGCCCTAGGAGAATTGCAGTGGCGTATATGGAAATTATTTTCACCAAGGGCCAATTTCATATATAGTCTGATAATAACTACACGTTTTTAAGCTGATAGAAATTTTAATCCTGACTGTTGCTAGGGGTTGATATTGGGGGCCGACTAGTTAATAATAATTAGATAGCTAAAAGTTATAATCAGTCGCATTATGTAATTTTATTAAATTTTGAAAACGTAAATTGTACTTCACTAATTTGAAGGATTTTTTTTACGTCCATAAAATTTTTAATGATACGATTAATCCCTCCCCCCCCCCAACCAAATAAAAAGTATTTTCTCTGGTCATAATTAAAATATTTATGACCTGCAGTGGTATAGTATGTTAATATTAATATTATAACAGACAAAAAGCTACAAGAAAAAAAAATGGACATACTCTGCACCTTGGGTATTCTTCACTTCTCGGATGGGACTTGATGGATGTGTTAATAATTTATAAAAAACAATAAGACATTTTTTCAATAAAAAATTTTGAGCAGAGCTTCAGTGTATACAAGAAATTTTTTTAATTTCCTTTCCCAATAACGGTGAGTAGGTAAAAATTGAAAACTGGAAAAAAATTGATGAGAAAAAAGTGTATGAAAAATATTAGAAAAAAAATAAAAATTTGACACATTAAAAGTTTTTTTTTACTAAATTATTTTTCATGTTATTATCTATATCTACTTATGCTTAAATTTTCATCAAGTTTGAATTAAAACAAAAAGATTTAAAGGCTTTTTTGTTAAATTTTAGTAGTTTTTCATTAATTTTGGAATAACTATTGAGACTTTGAAAAATGACCTCTCAAAAGAGTCATTTAGAGTAAAATTCTGATTCAAACAATTTTTCTGTCAAAAATTTTGCTTTAGTATTTCTGTACAAAAACGTGAATACAAAATTTCAAAAATTCAAAAAAATAAACACGATTCCATGAAAACGAACTTCTTCGATTCATTCTGAATCTAAAGCACATAATTAGTCAAAAAAAAAAAAAAAATTTAATTTAATCAATTATTTAATAATAATTACTAAAAGTTATTATTTATATTGTAGATTTCTGTTGTTTGTGTATTTAAATTGAATAAATATTATAAACATTATCTACTCGTATTTACAATCTTTATTTAAATAAATCTTTTGTTTACAGAAACACGAATCAAATAGGAGCTTTTATATTACATTTAACTAGGTATAATAAAATGATTTAATTAAACCAAAAATATGTATACATGAAATGTTTTTATTGAGCCGAAAATTGCACTATGGGCCATGGCCCAGGAGGCACCCCCCCCTATATACGCCACTGGAGAATTGCCATAACACGCCTCCCCCCCCCATTTTGACAAACTGATTGGGAGCTTCCGATATATTATTTTAAACTTTGTCTCTTATCCATTAAAAAAGCATTCGGTTGGCTAATTTTATTCTTATACTATATAGTATATACTAACTGATCTCGAAAATTAGATTTTTTGCTTAATATTAGTAAAGTTTTATTTTTTATTTTTTAACGAGTCATAGGAACTAATATGGTCAGCGTTCAAAGAGTTCAAACACAACGTATTACGTGTTTAACTGATATAGGAACGAAAATAACACATGTTTTAAGGTGCAAGCAAACTTATACAACAAAATGAGTCACCTCATTGCCCCTGGGGTTAATCCCGAGGGCTTTGCCTTAGAACACAAGAGTAACACGAGACAAACGATATTATGTTGTCAAAACGCACTCAATAGGATTTCATTGGCCTCGAAAAATCCCCATTACTTCCATAAAAGATATACCGTTTTGTACCTAAAGTAGCAGGTCGCAACGTGAAATTATTGTGAAAACAGTCATCGCCTCAGCGATTTCATATTCCATATGTAATTTTCATAATCATGAAATGGCAAGTAATAGTATATTTTTCTAAAAATTTTAACGATGTCGTTTTTCCTATTTCGAAAAACATCTCGGTATCTATTCCTGAGTCACATCCTGTGTGTACATAGATTGACTGGAAAAAGACGTTAGACATTTTTAGATATCAATCGATACTTACCGATGGACCCATGATCACTACCCCAGGGACTGTAATATTTTTTATTCTACAATTTTTCTTCTTTTTTTTTTTTTTTTCGGGGGGGGTGGTTGATTATCAGTATTATAGTCTATTTAATAACATGAAACTGTAGAATTTCCCAGGCTCTATGATTACTTAATAATTCCATGACACGAATAATTTATATCTAAAATGAATTAATTGTTCTTATTGATGTATTTTACAAATAGAGAAGCATTTGTCCGAATGAGAACAATATTTTTTTAGATTACTTCATCCAGATTTTTAGCGTTTCACATATTTCTCCTCGCATTATATAGTAAAATATTTTATCCAATGTAGCGTACCACTACTTATTCTTATAATATCGTACAAAAACGTATTCCCGATAACATCTAAATCAGTGATTCTCAACGGGCGGTGAGGAGGTTCTGAGGGGTAATGAATATGCCATTGGCGATAGAGGGGAGGTGGTGAGCAATCCTTGGACGATATATGGTGGTGTTGAGCATAATATATATTTACAAAAAAAAGGCCTGAATATTGGTGTAAAATAAAAACTGAAACACTGAATACTCCTCCACTGAACGACGCTTATCTGTAATTTTATTTTGTCTGATCGTTTTCAGTAAACATTATAAATATCTAGCAGATTAACAGATTTAAGAATTGATTGAACATTCAACTAATGAGATATGAAAAGCAATCCCAGCTTTATGAATTACAATATTATACACATATTATATTATCTTCTATTAAGTTTTCAGTTGTACACTTTTCAAGTATAGTACTATACATTTTAAAAAATTAATATTATTTTTATTTTTGTTTAAGGGGGGGGGGGGTGCGTTGAAAGATAATTTGCCCTTTAGGGGTTGAGAATCACTGATCTAAATAATAGAATTGCATCGAGAAATCAAACAGACATAAATCGAATATTCGACATTTTGCAGAGTCGGCGGTATCTTTTATTTAGGAATACCGGATTTTTTCTTGTACCCTTCCAATCGGCCAAGAAATTTGGGTCTAGTTGTTGTGCATAACGTGCCGGTTCAAAAAATGTGATCAGTTTTTGGCGTCTTTCGCCGATACGTACATATTCTATCTGAACACCGAGTATATAAGTATATTGTTCGGCTGCTGCAGCAGCAGCCAGCAGCAGCAGCAGTAGTAGTAGTAACGCGATGATGACGTGATGACGCGTGGCGGTGATGAGAACCACTGGATCGACGTGAGGCAGAGAGTTAATGATGACATTACCGCGCGCCGAATCGTGACTGCGCGAGACTGTATATATGTGTATAATACATACATATTATGTACAAGGAGAATAATAATAATAATAATAATAATAATAATAATAACATAATATCGTATCTCGACGACCGCGCGTATTATTATATACGTGTAGAGGCGGTTTGGGGCCGAACCGATACCTCTCGCGCGTTCTTCTTCTTCTCTACCTCGGCGTTGCTCGCGTTGCAGCTGCACAAAACAGTTCGTGGTGGAATGGCCGTCGCCGCCGCCGCCGCCGCCGGTCTATTGAGACATTGCTCTATTCAACGTTGTAGTAACACCAATTTTCTCGTTTAATATGACCGCGCGCCGCGCTCGCATGATCTCTTCTTATTCACCGGTCTCTCTCTCTCCCCCCCCGGCGTGTACGTATATTATATACATGTATAATTATACGCTCAGGTACACCACCTCCCCGCGGGGCCGTTGTCGACGGGGGCGGCGGCGGCGGAAAGGACGTAAACATATATATATAATAATAATAATATTGTATACATTTTGTATATTTTTTTTTTTTGATAGTTTCTTACGCGTGTAAGTGTACGCGCGCGCGCACGTCCAAACAAAAGGTCGACGCGCCGCCTCGGTGGGGGTGGGCGAGAGGAGGGGATGGACGACGACGGAGAGGGCAACGATGAAGACATTAAAAAACCATCAGACCGCGAAGTGCGCACCGAAAATCCGTTTTTATCGGGTTGATTACACAAACACAATATAAATCGTGTGTGTGAGGAACTGCGGCTGCGGCGGCACAATAATAATTATACATACTCGTTTGGTGCCGCCGCCGCCACAGTGTTTATACCCCGTCGTCGTACACGCACAATATATAATAATACTAATAATAATAATAATAAAAATATTATATAGTGTATAATATATAATATAATGCACGAGTTACACTGTGTGTGTGATGAATGCCGAATTATAGATAGGTGGTGGTACAACGCTGTGGAGACGACGACGACGACGACGGTGAGGCGAAGTGTTTACGGAAGCGTAACCCCGAATGTTTTATAATATTATTGTGTGTATTTGTCGGCGGGGTCCTTATATACGTGTAATCCGCCGCCACCGCAGCAGAAAACGCTACTGGCGTTTATATATACAATATATGTGTATCACTGTTCCGCGAGCATTATTGTATACACGGACATTCTTTTATAAAATATAATAATATGTACTCGTCGTGGCAAAAAAGGACCTCTTCACGTTTCCTGTGCCTATCCTGTGTGTACATTTATAGAGTAGTACATAATATTTATATACTTTACCCGATGTATCTCTGTACCTATCGTATACGCGCACAGCTGCCCCCCCCCCCGAAGCGATGCTCTCTTTTTTTTTCTTATTTTCCCCCTCCCCCCCCCAAAATTTCTGTTTTTTACCCTCAATTAAATGATGCCATTATTATCGTCGTCGTCGCGCTCGCATGTCACATGGGTGCGCACACATGCAATGATTGTCGTCATAAATATTGTCAGTCGCGTGTAATTTATATTTTAGCATTTTACCATTTCGTTCTCGTTTCGTTCATAATATTGACGTTGTTCCTGCTATTATATTAAACTTCTTCTTCCCAGCCGCCATAAAATCGATCCGTTTTGGTCGAGTATTTTGCACGGTCCCCCCCCCTAGCCTTTTCTGCATGTCTCTGATCGCTGAACCGGAGAAAAAAAACTTAAATTACGTTCTGAAATTTCGAAACGCGCGGGCAGTAAATAAAAAAAAAAAAAAAATATATTTGAAATTAATATTTTTAATTGCCATGTCGGTGTTTATTGAAAAGCATATTAATAGATTTACAGCAGGACACAACATTATTAAAAAATACGTTTAATGGTAAAAACAATGCAATAAAATTTTTCGAATACACTTGAAGAACTTCAGTGTCCTTTTTCCTTTTACTAAATGTTTGAGACATTTTAACATTTTTCGAGACAACTTATTTGTGTGAAGCTACTTTTTTTAGTCGACTAACATTTATTAAAAACAAATTTATAATAAATCACTTAACCGATGCACATTTGGACGATTTACTGCGGTTTTGTCAACATCAACATCACCCGTGGACATTAATCAAATAATAAAAGAAACAAAAAAGGTACCGTCCGTCTGAACATTCTTAACAATTTTAAATAAAAAACAAATACTATTTCAATATTATTTTATGTATACTATTCTAATACATTTTATGAACTATACATTATATGTAACATTGCAACTACTAGTTATAATAAATTAATATATAATTTATACATTAATTCTATATTTTTTAATCTTTATCGTTGAAAATGTATGCGGCCCGCAAGTCATTTTCAAAGTTATAATTTGGCCCTTTCTAAAATCCTAGTGGGGGAGGACGCTGATATAGATAATACTCAAAGAATGGGGGGACATGTTCTAAATACGTGAACGTTATGAACACACGGGCACGGTTTCCACGCTTTCTGGAAACCTGGAAAAGTCAGAGAATTTGAACTTGATTCTAGAAATTTTATATTTTATACTATACCATGTTCAAATGCTGTTTTTGAATCTAAGTTATCAATAATAATTATTGTCAACATTCATTTTTCAATACTGTTTATTAATACCATTGATTATAAATAATAAGCAGTAATACAAACACTAGACTGTTTTTAAGAGAAAAAGGAAGGAAAAAAATGTATTGTATCGTTTATAATAATAAATAATATAAAAAAACATTTCTAAATATTTTGAAATTCTCAGGGAAAAGTCAAAGAGGTCAGGAAAATTTCAAAATATAAAATCGTGTGGCCATTCATGACGGGTTGTAGTGTTCCACGACAGTTCGGAGAGACCATATTTCTTGTAGTATCTATCTATATGTGATATAAAAATGAAAATATCTGATAGCAAAAACCAAATTTTCATCAATCGTCATTATTTAAATACGACATAAGTATAATATCACTATTGAGGTATTCTCAGTAGTAAAACATGTAATTTACACGAATCATTTCAGTCAAATAATAATATGAACATACCTAACTCGTTTAACGTACGAACTGCATTAAAAAGACATAAATTTAATATTAAACGAATATATTATGCGCACAAAATTGAATGTCTATAATAAACATTTCTAAAATGGGAATTCTTTTTTTTTTTTCTACATTTTTCCAAATTGTAAAATCGTCATTTGTTTTTCCAGCTCCTTGTATAAATTTGATTTTTATATAATTTTATTACATTTTTTCTTAAGATTGATAATCTTTATTTATGTGTTTTAAATGTTGTTGAATGTCATTAGGGTGACATTAGGATAGGTACGCAACAAATTTTAATTAAAATTTAAAACTAAATTAGGTATACTAGTAGTGATAATCGACATTGATATTTTTACACTACAAATGATTACTTATTAAATAATTAATTACTAATAATATACCAATAGCCATTAACAGCTTAGTATTAATGTGTATAGTAAAATAATATACACCTTGACACATAATACGAAGAGCGCCCTCTACCGCTGACCGCTTTGAGTGTACCACAGGTTCTTTGTACGAATATTATGTGGTTTAGATATTTTAGGTCATGTTCCATGTACGTGTACCATATTAATTATGTCTGTTTACATCATCAAAAAGACGGTTAAAAAAAATCATTACACTCACGTCCGTCCGTTGACTCTCCGTCTCTTTGCACGTGAAAAATACGCGTGTACCTATGTGCCTACGGTTTTATTTTTTGAATAAATAATAAAAACGATTTCCATGTGCTTCAGTAAATCCCGATTAACGCTCCTCCCCCCCCCCTCCCCGAACACGTGCGAATGGCCGCGGTATGTGGTGGCCTGATGCTCGAGGCGATTCGCGTTTATAATGACGTATAGTATAGTATTATTATATTATTATTATTATTATTATTATTATTATCAAACCGTTTTTTCGTGTTTACAATTATCGCCATTTTGTTTTTTGTTTTTTGTTTTTTTTTTGTTTTTCTACGTCTTATACGTATGTACGGGGGGGGGGGCTGCTGCCGTCCATCCATTACGGTGGTGGCGTCGCTCGTAGGAACATTAAAAAATTAAGTCAAACGTAAACTGAGCGTTGTAAAACACTCCATTACTATGCGTTATTAAAAACGCAAAAATTATATACGGCGTTACGATTTTAAAAACTTAAGTACAACGGTTATATTATTTTGATAACATTGGTATAGGTACAGATATAGTTGTAAGTATTTACGTATAATTCGGACTGAGAAAAGGTAATTTTACGAAAGAAATTTTGACGTAAATAATATTTTGCTCGTTGGTGAAAATAACAAAACTCACTTAGCCGAACAAATCGACAGATGCGTGTCTGTTGATTTTGTCGAATTAACGTTGTTTCAAGTTTCACTCTTTTGTGAGATATCACTACCATTATTATTATTTTTTTTAAATCACCTGAAATAAATTTGTAGCATAAATATAATATAAAAAAAGAAAAGAATATTAAAAAAAGCCGGACATACTTCGCACGATGGGTGTACTTCGCACGACGGGTGGTATTCTCTTGACGGGCGTATTAAATTTTAAAGAAACGATAAATCATTTCTTCAGTAAAACGATTCTGAAC
>JAIPRM010005436.1:0-20588 GCA_025469315.1 Stegophylla sp. TES_Ste_2020 | reverse complement strand
CGCCAAAATCTTTTTTATAGGATTTTCTATCTATGATTAAATTTTCATAAAATTCTGATCAAAAAATGATGGTTTTCGAGTCGTTTTTGTCAAATTTTGGGTAGTTTTTTCCAAAAAAAACATTGAAAAATTGAGAAAATCAAAAAATTACCGCTCTAAAGTACAATCTAGAAGCGAATCGGGTTTCAAAAAGTTATTGATCGGAACTTTTGGACAAGTATTTCCATACTAAAAGTTGTACACAGAAAAAAAAAAAAAATAAATAAACATCATTGTAAATACACTAGCTTCTTCACTTCGTTCAGAATCTAAAACTTAGCAATTGTGATTTTTTTTTAGGACTGTTGGACAAACGAGTAAGGTCGTACTATATTACCAAATTAATTATGTCAAAAATTTAAATTGTTAACAAAAAAAAAAAAAAAAACAAAAACAGAGATATTTCTAAAATTCTAAATTGTTATCTTAAAAGTGAACCTAAACTTTTATGAATTTTTTTTTTTTTTAAGTATGTATTTTACTATTGTTCATAAAATGGGGGAAATATTTCAAGTTTCTAATACTACTGGCTTTAAAGATATAACTAAATTATTGGCACTATAACACGATTAAGCATAAAATAACATTTTTACAACACGAATGAGCCGACGAATGTATTAGGCGTATCAAGAGAAAAAATATTCAATAGAAAATTATAAAAGAAAACAAAGGGACGCTGTCATATTCATTTGAATTGTATACATTTTTGATATTTATATATCCTATAAAAGTATAATATACATAATATAAGAATAAGTTATTTTATAAACAGAAAAGGTGAGTAACAAACGAATTTCGTCTAGTATAATATAGAAAATAATATTTGTAAAACTCCCCCAAAAAAATTAAAATAACCAAAAGTACATATGTAAATAAATGTAATGTAAAAATATACAATTAATTCAAAAATAAAAGTGTTCATTCTAATTTTATTGTTATTTAATAATAAAACGAATTTGTAATTTGGTTAGCACTTTGGAGAGCACTTGTAAAAAAAAAAAAAAGAACTCCAGAGTACCTACCTACTATCTACTCTATCAATCAGCAATTATAAATTCGTCTCGGGTCTTGAGTGCGCTCGTGTTTTCCACTAATACAAAGTACGCAAAGTCACGACAATAGTTAAGTAGTGGCCCAATTACCGTACCACTTTTTGAAAAAAAAAAAAAAATGGTTATTTCTGACCGAATTCCCTGGAACGTCGACAGGGTTTTATTATATAATTTATAAGCTCGTAGGTACACGTGGTAAAATATAATAAACCCTTACACATATACAATATACATACACGTATACCAGAGGTGGCCCCAAACAGTAGATCACGATCGATCGCGCATGATCTCAAAGACAATTTTTTTAGAATTCGTTTTTAGTCGATTTTATCAAAATGTCCTCAGCTGAGAAAACGTTTATTATTAGGGTTGGGATTTCGATGCACTTTGTGCATTGTTTTCCGAAGCTTTCTGCGCGATGCTCGTTTCGTTTAAATACGTTTTAGGTGTTTTTCAATTAGAAAAATAAAAAATTTTATTTTGCATTTTTCGGCAGTGATTAATTTAAAGGTCATTTTCTCATTTTTTTTTTTTTTTAGGGCATTATTGGCCTAAAATTTAAATTCAAAATTAATTTATTATTAACTTATAACATGCGATTTATTTTACAATAATATGCTAACAATAGATGAAATAATATCTTATCCGCAATATTCTTATACGTTATATTTATAAAAAATTCTTATCTTACCTTCTAGCATCATAGCGATATGCCAGAAGCCCAGGACATTAAAATCGATAAAGACGCCCGACGATGCGCCCTTAACCAGTCACATAATTTAATTAAGCTATTATAAATAAATTTTAAAGTCATTTTTTAATGCATTTTTTTGAGTTTTTTAAGTCTTTTTTTCAGAACATTTTTAGCGATTTTTAAGGGCATTGAAATCCTAGCCCTAGTTATAAACATCATCGTGATATTGTCATCGTCATACCCTTTATGCTCGAATAATAATTATTAAAAAAAAAAAAAAAAAAAAAAAATGTATTGAAGTCGATCTTCAAAAAGAAAAAAAAATTGTTCTTAGTAGATCTCAGCCAAAAAAAAAAGTTTGCCCGCCCCTGACGTACACACTTTTTTATATTTATAGCGATAAGGAAAATGAGAGAAGGATAAACCTATGTGTATACGCTTATTGTCCTGTGTGTGTGTGTTCGCCTCGAACGAGGATCGAAAGGACAGTGCTGGAGAACGAGTAGAAGAGGAGAGGAGCGAACGAAGTCGGTGGTGGTCGTTGTAAAATTCTTCCTTCGGAGAAAAAAAAAAAAAACCTCGTTTGAGACATTGTCTTCGCAGAACAGCCTATATACACGGGTCGCGGCGAGGTAGGGTTGACGCGGTTAGGGGCGTGTTGTATAGGGTGGATGGATTGTGGTGGTTGTTGTAGTAGCATATATAACTACTACACTGTACGTATATAAAGTTGTGTAGTTACATATAACTACAGACCGTATAGAGAGACCGTATAGTTGTGGCTTCGGCGGCGGCGGCACGTAATAAAATAACCTCCCGGAGCAATCTCTGCCGACCCCGCCGCGACAAACCGTTTCTACCCACCCCCCGGGAGAACGATCGCCTTAGGGGATGACGAAGGGTGCGTGTTTGCGTGAACGCGGTAAGGGCGCTCGAATAAGAAGCTATTTTTTCTCATCACGGCCGTTGACGCGTTGATGAAAGTTCGTCGACATTTCGTGTTGACTTTTATTCGGAGGTTTCGCCATTTCTACCGCGGCGGCCGCCGTCTAATGAAATGACTCGCACTTCACCATGCCACCCCCCACCCTCCCTTCCCGTCGATCGTCTCAACCCCACCCTCTTTCCACGTCCTACTGTCTTTGATTGTGTCTTTATATTTGTCTTTGACCGTACGCTTTTTTTTTTCCTCAGCCACTCTTTAAAATCCAAACTTTCCTCATAACATTGTAAGTATATATATATACCACACGAGACTGTGTGTATTTGTGTATTTTGTGTGTGTGTGTGTTTTACTGTGAACCACCACCCCCCCCCCTCCGTCTCGCGATTATTGCCGTTATCGTCCTCCTCTCATCGTCTTCGACCCTTCCAACGTTCTCTCTACTCTGATCCCTAACATTCTCCTTTTTTCGTTTTACCCAGTATTTAGCCTTATTTTCACTAAGAAAGAGATTTAAAAATTATGACACTACAAGGTATGAATAAAAATATAACATTACTATTTATACTCATATTTTTCAAAACAATGATTTAAAACCAAAAGTTAAATATGTACTTAATAAAATAAAACATAATATTCAAATTCAATATTCCGATTCATTGAAATCGGTGATGACAAAGAATGAAGTCAATCTTACATTTATTGGACGATTATTGAAATATTTCACTTTATAGTTAGTTCAATTTCAAATCTCAAATTGTTTTTGATTTGTCTTATTGGAAACACAAAATAAAAGATAGAATAAAGACGCTTTCGTGGGTAAACTAATTTTCCAATAAAATTCCGATAATTCAACGAATAATTTTTTATAAACAATTTAAAATCTGTTGATCATTAAACTATTTTATGTTAACTGTATTGAACTATTTTAATTAACTATTTTATAAAAAAAAAAAAAATCAATTGGCTGCACATTAATATATTGTAACATTAATGATAATTTGTTAATAAATAATTTTATTACCTATTTAATTTAGGCGATAAAAGCCATTACAAAATGCTGAGTATTTACTGCTGAGTCGATTACAAATAATATTAAAAATAATTTTCAGGATTAACTATAAATGAAAACAAATCGACAAAATATTAAATAATAAGTATATTATAATGATAAAATTAATGCAATTGCTCATAGTAGTAGTAGTAACGGTAATAAAAAAAAAAAAAACTAGCATTGCAGTATTGCACTAAAAAATAACAACTTCTCGTCACGAATATTTTAAGTTTATTTAGATATTTTATTTTTTTTATCACTGACCCATTAAAAACATTTTGCTACCCGATTTTGGATCGTGACCCATAGGTTTTGGAAAACGCTGCCATGCGGGGGTATGCAATCATTTTCAAATTTCCAACTACACGGACAACGAGCGAAAATACATACGACGTGCATCATACCGCGGACATTGCAGTTTTTATACCCCCACTCCCCTCCCACGAATGGATTTACCTCGTTTTGCCGCCCTTTCCGGTTAGGTTAGGTTGTAACACTCGCAGCAGCAGCATTCGTCATCGTGACGGAATCGACGTTTTATACACTTATAATAGATCGGTAATAATAATAATAATATTATGTTATCACACAGCACTGACGCGGGGTTTTGCGCGTCGCGGATTGATCGGTGAAAACAAATCGTTTTTTTTTTTGTTTTTCCAAACAATAATACACGTCGCTTCGAGCCACCAACCATCGGTCAATGACGTTCAAATATATTGCACTCGATTATTATTATTTTTTTTTTTATCAAGTTTCCTTTTTTTTTTTTTTTATCGTTCCCCGTGTTCAATCTCTCGGACGACATTAAAATGAAATGAGTCGCAATTAAAACACATCCCGGGAAAGTTCGAGGTACGAAAAAAAATACCTGCCTATATGCGGTACAATGATCGCGATGCTCTTCAAAGTGATGAATCGCAATAGGTAAATAAAATGAAAACGGATGGAATATTACGATATAATGTCTCTGAAGAATTTAAAAAAATTATAATGATAATTCGTTAAAAACACGCGTACAATTACTGCCTACATTATTCTTTTCTCTTTAAACTTTTAAATAATTATTGAGTTTGATGATTGTTTTATACAAAAGCTTATTAAATTTTACAAACATTTATTTTATGTTCATCAGTTCTCCCAGAATTACATGTCAAATCACCCAATTAATATATTTTAATGTCTCAAGCCAATTTAGTCATAATGTTCGTAATATCTATTCAAGTAAATATTTTCTCTCTTTCTTTAATACATTTGTTTTAATTATTAATAATTAAATTAATTAATTAGCAATCTTTATGCTCCCTTATTGTAATTAACTATATTATGTGTGTGTGTGTGTGTGTGTGTATATTTATATATATATTTTTCTTTAAAATGTTATTTGTTGTTATACTGTTTAACCATAAACTGTCAATAAAGATAATACAATAAAGTATTTACAAATTAAAATTTTCACTATAGTTATTTAATAATGTATATGTTAAATTGTACTTTGTCCGTATAAATAAATAAATAGTAATAATAATAATAATAATAATAATAATACATAGATTATGTAAGGTCCGGATGATTTAAACTGTACACTCCTATTTTTAAAAAAAAAAAAACGTATTTAAACGTTAAAGGTACGATGGTGGTGGTAGGTATTGTTCTTAGAGTTTCCGGCGCGAGAGAAAAACTCCAATTAATATTCCAATGTAAAACTATTATTATTATTATTATTGTGATACGGACGATTACGTTTAAAATGCCGTTTCGTATACGAGGAGTTTAAATTGCAAACGAAACTTTCCTCGACCGCGGGGGAAACCGTAGAGCGCTTTAATTTATCGAGACAAGCGCGCGATATAATTTAAATCTGATTTCGACAGAGCGTAAACACTAATTTTCAATAGGCGGTATTGGATTTTGCGCCGCTGCAGGCAGTCTCTGCTGCAGCAAGCGTGATTTGTCATCGTTTCATCGTGATCGGAATTATTATTATCATTTTGGATAATACGCATTCGGTAATACGCGTAGTATTTTATTCACAGACACATCACACTCGGGGGTGGTCGGAATCGGGAGATTAATTTGACGACATTGAAGGACATTTAACTCAATTTTCGCGCGCATAATAATTCGATTCGGGGAGGGGGGGATCAAATCCTCTCGGATATTGAATAACCTACTCGTGCTTATAATATTATTTATATTTATTCGTTGTTTGTTTTAACAGTATAATAATAATAATAATATAAAAAAGAATATAAAAAAAAAAAAGAAGTGTGTACTTGAAGTGCGTAGTTTTTGGTAAGACTAACGTATTTCGTCGAAATTCGAAGTTGACTAACGATTTTCGAGATTTTTTTTTTTGGGTCAATTAGACATAATATGTGTCAGTGAGATCGTATTAAATTTTCAAGTCTTAATATAAAAAATGAAAAATTTTATTACATAAAAACTAACAAAAAATGAAAAATTTCCAAAATGCTGTACTCAACTCGAAATTGATCAAATCTTTTTGAAATTTTTATAAAATGTTCTCGTAATTATTTTTAGTGGTTGGTGAAAATTTCAAGTCTCTAGCTACATTATTTTAGAAGTTATGTCAAAAAGTAATTTTCAATTTTACAGAAATTTAGACAATTTGCATATTTTGCCGTTTTTCGTTAGTTTTTTTTCAGTTTTTTCGTGTTTTTAAAAAAAATATTGATAAGTTTGAAAAATGACCTCTCTAAAGTACCTCTTGGGTTCAATTTTGGATCTATATAAATACTGATCGAAACTTTTGGACAAGTATTTCCATACAAAAAGTTGTACACAGAATAAAAAAAAATAAGAAAATAAACATCATTGTAAAAACATAAGCTTCTTCATTCTGTTCAAAATCTAAAAAAAATACAGCACATTTTCGTTTATCCATAGAAGTCGAATCAAAATCGAAACACAACCATGGAACATTTGAAAATTCGGTTTTAACGAAATTGTCATTATATATATATATTATAACTATGTGAAAATAATTTTAAAATTCAAAATTCAGAACTAAAAATACACGTGAAAACAATAGAAAACCGTGTTATATATTTGGTTCAGTGTTTTAATTGCTTAAAATATTTACTAATTTTTTTTTTGTTAATTTTAAATATTATTTAATATAAATTTAAATACAATTTAATATAGTGCAGGTTTACTAAACTATTCGAATAAATTAATATGTACTTGTAAACTGCAAAATGTAATAAAATAATCGAACAAATATACATGTCCGGTTGATTTATACGTTATTGAATAAAAATTATTGCTTGAATAAATTCAAAAACTCGTTGCACGAAATGTCTCCAAAATGTAAATTTATTCGTGCACGACGTAATTTTTTCGCAGCAAAATATTACCGCGCAAAATGATACTACCACTCGTTTTACTGGTGAACGCAATTTTTTATTTTTGAAAACGGTTTTTTATGTATTAAATATGTATGTATGTATATATATATATACAAAAAAAAAAAAAAAAATGATTTACGAAATGATATACTCCAAAGTTTAGAACATTACTTCGAACAACGGACATCCGGTACGTTTGCAGTGCACAATAAATATAAATGTGTTATTTTTTTCAATTGTCACATAATGCGGGGCGTATGAATAATTTTTATACGAATTAAACGATTTAGAAAATAATAAGTAGTCAAAAAAAAAAAAAAAAAAATCAACAACACGAACTAGTAAAATATAAAAAGCGCGATATACATCACAATATAGGTTCATTCTTAACTCCTCGAGTGGGATACTCTTGGTGGGTGTATTAAACTTAAAAAAAAAAAAACCGATAAAAAATCTCTCCAATAAAACAATTTTTTGCAGTCATCTTAATAATTGTTACATATTTTATTACATGTATTACATTCGGCATACATTGTCATACATATTTTATACATTCGTCTTATTGTTATTTTCAAAATTTTTGTTCAAAATAAAAGTTAAGGACAGTTCGGCAAATTTAAAGTCCCGAGTCTCGCAAATGATGCCACTGATGTCCGTATAAATATTTAAAACTTGAAAGAGAGTGAGAAATAATTACCTTTAATTTTTTTTTTTTTTAAATGTTCATTAATGCAATGAATTATAATATATAGGTCTCGGAAGGTATTGCACTGAAAAGCTTCAAAAATTGATTGCGTTATTCCAGTAAAAAATACTCAAAATTGCACTTAAAATTATTATTAAACTGTTTTTTGGTCCTATCTTTCAGGAACCTGTAAAACATTTCGACAAATGTCCCCACATTAAAAATGATTGTACTGCACGATAAAAGATTTTCAAATTGTTTTTTTTTTTTAATTATTTATTAATATTTTAAATTATTAAATAATTTATATATTACATAATAAACTTTTATAAGATATTTATTTTTTCCCAACGAATTATATAATTAGCTGTGTAAGAAATGGTATATCAGGAGATTTATTTCTAAAAAAAAAACAATATACGAACCAGATATTCCGGCGCGTCACCATTAGAAAGCCCGAAATAACTTAATTTATGTAAACTACACTGAAAAGTATCTAAAATTGCACTATAAAATATATAAAGAAAATAAGCAAAATTGCAATAAAATTCAAAAAATGCCGAAAATCTCAAAAAATTGCACCAAAAGCTTCTAGATTTCAATTCGTATTTGTATGAAACAAGTTTCAAAATTATTTAGCAATAAATCCAAGCGAGCAATAGAAAAAAAGTTGCAAATGCAATGACATCCGAGCCCTGATTATATATATATATATATATATATATATAATTATTATTGATTAGTAATACACACTACGTCTGGTCAAAAATTAATATTCAAATTAAATTGTTTCGGATCGAAAGAGAAAATGATACAATGAATGATAATACAAACTACTCGGCGCTATTACTACTGGTGTATTGTTTGACGACACAATACGAACGTTTGGAACGAACCAACCGTACACGCGATAAAATAGAAGAGTGGAATAATATCAGTGGAACAATATGATATGCCGTGTTCGTGTGTTCTGGGGGGGGGAGGCGGGGAGAGGGAATAAAATAATTTTCGAATAATCCTGTTTGGTAGTATAGGTATTTATTTTTAGGTAACGTAGGTGTATATTATTTTCAGAACGAAACAAATTGCAAAACATTTTCGCGCGTTCGACGTCGTTCAACGGCGAATTCCAAACATTCCGAGGCCACTGTGTTTTCGGCGAAAGCTACTATAAAAGTGTATGGTTTTAGACACCCAGAATCCTATTCACGTAAGGATCGCATTACGGGTATTTTTGTCCAGGACCCGCAAAATGTATTTAATTGTTATTTTAATTTTAATTAATCCTTAAATGATTGATGAAGAACATTCAAAAATATTTGTTAAAATATACAAATCATATTTTTCACTGTCACAAAATGTAAATCAAAAAGATAAAAAATGTTCTTACCAAATTGGTCTATTATTATATTTTTATAAAGCAATATTTTTACAAAAAAAAAAAAAAACAAATAAATAAATAAACAATTACAAGAGTTATAAAAAATGTTATAGTTGTTTCATCATTCAATTAATATTATTCAATTTATTAATTTATTATTTATTTATTAAGTAATTAATTGGTTAGATCTCTATTTAAAATTATAATATATATTTATAAATTATGAGTTAATTCACAATTGATAATAACAGGCCAATTTCTTTTTTTTGTCCTGGGCCTCAAAAATTCCAAATCAAGCTCTGTTTAGACCCGTCTTCGGGGATTGTTAAATCTTATCCCGGAGCAGCGCGTCATAATAGTGGTGGATTATATTTACTTCCGATCCGCGTGCGTTTCCCCGTCACGCGTGTGGATAGCCGGATGAAAATATTTCAAAATGTACACACGTGCACACGAGCTGTGCATCAGTCGGAAGCCGTAAAACATCCACCGGGACGAGACGAAACGGAAAACAGAACAGATTTGAGGGTTTATTTTTTTTTTTTGGGGGGGGGGTGAATAAAAAAAAAAAAATACAAAACACCTCACACCGAAAGACAATGCGATAAACACATGAACCGCTCGTATCCGGTTGCACTGATACTCGGTTTGCGTACAGTAGACAGTTTTAAAATCTGAGCGAAGCGAAGAGCCAGTGTTTTTACAATGATGTTTAGTTTTTATTTTTTTTTTCTGCAAAAGTTCTTCTTTTTTCTTTAAACATTTTTTCGTGTAAAAATACTTGTCCAAAAGTTTCGATCAGCAACTCGTTGAATTACAATTATTGTCCTGTAGACGGTACTATTATAAGAGGTTAAATCCGGTTTCAAAAAGTTACTGATCGAAACTTTTGGACAAGTTTGTTCCATACGGAAAGTTGTGCACAGAAAAAAATAAAAATAAACATCACTGTAAAAACACTAGCTTCTTCATTTCGTTCGGAATCTAAAATTCGTGTGCGCAAACGAGTAGACGAATAGAAGTAAACGAGGACTCGACCGACCGAAACGGATGCCGCACACGCGATGACTTGCGCGCAACGCTCTCAAAAACGACCCCCCCCCCGGCGGCCCAGAAGTTGGTCGAATATATTATACTTTTTTCGAGTGCACATAATTGATACCATATAAAATAAGACGAAAACAGGCCATAGTGGAGGCTATAATCGCGCTTAGGCGAAAACGCCTACACAAACACACGCGTATATTGTGTGTGACGCGTGTTCGCGCGCATATAAATAAATGTGTCTTTTTTCCTCTTTCGATTTTTGACAGACGGACAGAGAAAAATGATAAATCGGCGGGGGCCGATCGAGTTTTTTCGAGCGAGATGATGTGGTGCGCGCGCAGCGAAAGGAAAAAAAAACCGTATACGAAAAATAAAAATATATAAAACTGTCCGTCGTGGGGCTTCGCGGTCGATAAATCATCCGCGCGAGCTTCCCCCCCCACCGCCCCCGGGTGCGGGCTTGTATAAAGGTTATGGGCGAAAAACACAAATTATTGATAAATTACTGCTGGAATAACTCTGTCGGTCCACCACCCCCATCTCCCTGTGAGAGCCGTCGTCGTCCACGCAGGAGATAATAATACGTACGTAGCTGCTTAAGCCGCTTTTCTCTGTCCGTCCGCCCAGTCGGTCGTTATACGCGGCGCGACGATAATGTTCAAAATATCCCGTGCGTCGAAATATCCCTCGTTCAAAATATCCCCCAAATTCGAAATATTACCTTTTCAAAAATCTCACATTCAAATAATTTTTATGTAAAATTAACATTGCCTACACTACATCATATGTATTAGTCGAGTGGTCGGTAATTTTTAAATTATTTAAACCAATGGATCTATAATATGTCCTAATAATATCATTTTTCAAATAATAATATATTCTATATTTTGTAATTTTCGCATCTTGTTGAAACACGTTGACGTGGTTTTACATTCTGAGTGGAGTAAATTAATAAATAAAATATAGGTAAGTCGAAAAAATTTGTCAATAATTTTTATTTTATACACTCCTTAATAATTTTATTGTAAAACAATTCATACTGTTTGGAAGCATATATTATGCAAATAATAATTATGCAATTATTAATCTTTACTTTTTTGTAATACATATATGTAATTAAAAAATAAATTATAATACGGGATAATTTGAATGGGGATATTTTGATGCATGGGATATTTTGAGGGGGAACCATGATTCGTAACTCATCGAAAACCAAAATAATTTAGTTGAATCGCCTTAAATTTCGAATAGACTTGAAAAACAATTGACCGTTGCCTATAATATAAGAAAACTTGTCTATTTCTAAAATATCCAATTAAAAATTTATATCCACAGTCTATTAAAAAAATAAAATATCCAATACGTAAATGTTTTATATCCTATAAAACAGTGTTTCCCAAAGTCGGCGATATCGCCCCCTCGGGGGTGCTAGAACTACCCGAGGGGGTGATTGAGGATACAAACTCGACTGAGGGACATTATGAAAGTCGGGAGTGACTGTTTCAATGTAAATTATCATTCTGAAGTTACATCACCGAAATAATGTTGTACGAATTATGTAATTAAATTGATTTGTCATTACATATACTTATAAATAGGAACTCATTTTTAATAATAAATACACATTTTTTTTTTTTTTTAAGATGTATTACTTTTTATCTGGCCGGAATTTTATCATATTGATGTTAATAGCTTTGTTCGTCCTCAAACATTTATCCAAAACAAAAAAAAAGTCAATTTAAAAATAATAACAATTTGAGGGGGGGGCGGTAGGAGATTTTAGAACACCAAACTTAGTCCCAGAAAGTGAACTTGCATCAGTATTATAATTATAAATGGTATGATAAATCTGTTCTCTACCAAATAATAATTATTAAATAATATTAATTTATATATTAGGTATGCGTACGTCATCATATTATAATGTATTATTTAATAATAAAATTTTCTAAATTTGAAAATAAAAAATAACGATAAAAGAATTTTGTTTAATTTCAATTATTTTTTTTTTCTTTTCAAAACGCCCGTTTTCAAATGCGAGTATGACGATTATGACACGGTATGTTACGGTTAAAAAAACATTATAAAACATTTTTTGATCGCACAGAAAATAATAAAATAATTTCAGACGTTAAAAAATCATATCGCAATAAAAAATCATTGGAAACTTTATACTATTATTACAAAAACAATTTATAATAGATCCATTTACTCTCGCTGCACACTACACACTCACCTAAACCACAACGCAAAAACACAAAAAAAAATCGTTGCAAGTAAGAACAGTGGTTTATTGTATAATATGTTAAGATGTATAGAGACAGACGAATAAAATAAATAACGCTATACAAAACTGCAACAATGGCGCCGAAATGTTTTTTTTTGTATTATTTTTATCACAACAATAGTAAAGTTGTTCTCCTTGTTGGTATACTACACACAGAGTGCACTCAATTATTATTATATTTAAATGGATAAAGTGGGGGGGGGAAAAAAAATGTTGAAATCGTTTCGAAAATATATAAGTTTTTCGGGCGAAATCAGTTTAGAAAATACTTAAGATACGAAAGCAAATCGGAAACATTGAAGAAGGTAAAAAATAATATTCGAATTCATTGATTAAAATATAAATTTTGTGACGTCGTTAATATTGAATAGTTATGACTGTATTAATGTGATGACTAGGGCGCGGGTTGAAATGCACTAAAAATCCTCGA
This sequence comes from Stegophylla sp. TES_Ste_2020, assembly GCA_025469315.1. Taxonomy (NCBI): domain Eukaryota; kingdom Metazoa; phylum Arthropoda; class Insecta; order Hemiptera; family Aphididae; genus Stegophylla; species Stegophylla sp. TES_Ste_2020. Next base: position 7,605 of record JAIPRM010005436.1, on the reverse strand, counting down.
AAAATGCCCTTAAAAAATGAATTTTCTCTTGAAAATGCACTGATAAAAAGATCCTATACATTTTAATATTTTAATTTATTTTACTATTTGCCGTCCAAGTGACCAAAGATAAGATTCAAACTTTATAGCGATTGCAGAGAGATTTATAGTATTATCAAGGAAAAAAAAAAAAAAACGCGGACGATAATATTTTTAATCAGTTAAATTTAAATTATTGATTTGTATAATGTACAGCAGCTGATATTATAAATTAAAATCGAAGGGTTACTGTTCAAATATGCATTAAAACGAATAAAAAAGATTGAAATATGCAAAATAAAAGTTTTGGTTTTGAGATTTGTGTCACGTGAAACAAATTTTGTAGTCGGAAAGCATTTCCTAAAAAAATAAAAAAAATACGCCTTTTGCATTGAAATCCCAACCCTGGTGATAACTAATAATTCGTAATATTGTTTGAACAAACGAATCTAACCGTCAAACAAATCTATTTTCATAGATCACAAACTTAATATTATCATCATAGATCATCATAGATAGATTATGACAGATCATAATAACATCATAGATCGAAAAACTTAATACCAACGCGAGTAATAAAAACCGCTTCTATACCGGTGGTGGGGCACGTTATCATATTTTATTCGTAATGCGCATTAATATCGCATTCTGCTATAGAGACGTGTACATTTTGTTATAATTATTTGTAATTTCGGTCATTTCGTATTTCGTGTGTATAACAACGGGGTTTGGGTGTGGTTTTTAGTGAATATGCAAAAAAAAAAAAAAAATATATATATATAATTCGCATTGTAAAAATATTAAACGCTATGTCCCGGGGTACGGGGAATTATTAATAAATTAGATTTAGAGGAACACACGCATGATGGATGGTACTTTGTGAAAATAAAAACGTTGGAGAGAAAAACATTTTTTTTTTTTTTTTTGTACCGCATATATAATTCGGTTTTTGGAAAAATGCGGTACTCGGGGAAAAAAAAAAAAAAAAAAACGTATCAGTGTTTGGAAAAAAATATGTTAGACGATTTCGCGTGCGGTTTTCACAGCAAAAGTTTTCCACTGGTACAAAGAGTAAATTATTTTGCACTGTAAATCATCTATATCGGTACAAAAAAACACGTCGAGGCTATTTTTTTTTTTTGTTTGTTTTTCGTTTTAGTGAGTCGTATTTTATTTACATTTTCAACATGAAAAACAAAAAAAAACAAAAACAGAAGTCAAACGCTTTTTCCTCGTGGACGTAATCATTTCGAGTGACGCGTCACTATTGGGGTCGAGAAATATTCATAGGATTACGGAAAATTTAAAACCAAATGAACACATATTTTTTTTTTTTTTTTTTATCTAGTTTTTTTTTCTTTTTTTTTTTTTTTGAACCAGTGCCAAAATATTATCGAAGATTTTAATTTATTAACGTACGTTACGTATTAATATTTTGTTAATTTTTGACATGTAGTAACATATTTTTGGACAGACTCAAAGACTAGGGGCGTTTCCTGTGCCTTTAGATTCGATATAATAATTCTGAACTCTTCTGAAGGGATCAATTGAAAATTATTTTTTTAATTATCTCACGCCTCTAACGATAATATGTTGTTTTTTTTTTCTTTTTCTAGTCATTGCCTAGTGTTTACTATAAAATGGAAAAATGGACAAAGCGAAACGGAAATTAATCTACAGAAAGCTATTAAAAATATCGAAGATTTCCATTTAAAATATTACCTTTGATAATTTAATTGCTCGGTTGTCACTATTTATTTTCATTTACAACAAGCTTTGAAAATCTTTGATGATTAGAAAAAAAATTTATTACACTTTTATTTTATTTATAAATACTTAATTGCGTAAATTTCATAATAAATGTATCACAAGGTCAATGACAAAAAGTTATCATCGTCATCATTGACTCATAATGAAATGAGTGTTATTTTTAACAAGACGTGTATTTATTTGAAAATCTGTTAAAAACGCGTTTAATTTTTTTGCTCACGACTAACTATCAAGTACTAATAATAATTATAACATAACATATAAAAACTGGTATGTGGTCATAATATTATTTTATTTAACACATTTTTATTTCCTCATCGATGGCCTTTATAGAAGTTTATAATCATTTTGTTGGAAAATTTACATACAGTATGTAAATTAATTGGAAAGTCAGTAGTTATTACTCCTAATATAATACAAATATTTAAGTTCCGTTTTTTTTTTTTGTTTTTTGTTTTTTTTTTACATAATATGTGACTTATAGCCCATCTTTTACCATGGTTAGAAAAAATCCAAATTTCAATAATAGCTACTTTGTTGAATGAGTTACTCAGGAAAAAAAAAACAATTTAGAAATCGGTTGAATTTTGAATGAATTTTTTTTTTTCAAAAAACACAGCAAATTGCATGCATAATTTCATTACAAGATCACGATTGTATAAAATTGAGTTATGTATAACAGTAAATGGGAGGCATTTTGAACGTTTATAAAAATAAACAAAAATATTAATGAGTTGTGTGTAATTCGCATTACCTAATATCATATTATTAGTTATCTATTTAAAAGTTTAAAAAATCATACAATTTTACAATTTGCTGTGTTTTTTTTTGAATATAAAATGCTCTCATTCATTCAAAATTCAACCGATTTCAGAATTGTTTTTTTCCTTGTGTAACTCATAAGTAATTCTACAAAGTGGCTTTTTTCAAACATTTTTTTTGGATATTCAAAAATTTAAGTCACATATTATGATAAAAAAAAACATCAATATCTGCATTATATTAGGAGTAATAACTACTGACTTTCCAATTAATTTACATACTGTATAATCTATTAATTTGTAATTTAATCGCGATTTAACAAAAAGCCGGACATACTTCGCACGATGGGTGTTGTTCTCACGATGGGTGTATTTAATTTTAAAGAAACGATAAAAGAATGTTAAAAGAAATTGAAGAATTGAGAAATTCAAAAAATTACCTCTCTAAAGTACCATCTAGAGGCAAATCCGATTTCAAAAAGTTATTGATCGAAACTTTTGGACAAGTATTTCTCTGAGAAAAGTTGTACACAGAAAAAAAATAAATATCATTGTAAAAACGCTAGCTTCTTCACTTCGTTATCAGAAACAACAGACAGTTGAAAAATTCGTCGTCACCCCGTACACGGAAAAACTGAAATAACACCACTGGTTTCGGTACACTTATTGCACAAAATATTTACCACCTCGGTTTCCAGCTTATAAGAGCGTTTCCAAAATCGAACAAAATCGGTCATTTTGTACTACTACTCGGTGTACAGTGTACACTGCGTGCTCGGTTATTTAAACGGCTGCAGGCCTCAGATACGAGAGCAAGAGGAACGACAAGCGTATCCCTGTGATATTTCAATATAAAATCCTATCAGGAAGTAATACGATTTTCATTAGTTCTCACACACACACACATTCGACCTATTGCTGCAGTCTGTGTGCTCGGTCGACTACTCATTTATTAGAAATTGATTGTATCGCGCGCGCGCGCGTGGCGAAATGACACGTCTTCTGGCCTCAGGGATGTTACAGTCCTGGTGGTTGGGGGTGTGATGGAAGAATATTCGCGTTTTCGCGTTTGTGCCGATCCGATATTATTATTATTATTATTATTTAACGACGTTGGCAAAGAACGCGGCGGCGGCGGCGGCCACCGTGTGATTGATCGTGTGCGGACGGACATGACACATTGGCGTTTCGACGGAGTTTCCGCCCGACGACGTCGCCGCCGTCATCCGACAGCACCGCACACGTGTATATTATATTGTGCGCACTGTTACACACACACACACACACACACACACTCGGTGTAGTGTTGTGGTGTGCGTAAAGATAAATAATATTGAAATGTCTGTGGCGAGAATGTCGGAAAGAAAAAAGAAAAAAAACAGTAATGTGCTATCCGTACTGCATAATAATATCTAAGTAAAAGATACATATAATAATATGATCTTTTAAACTCTCTACTCACTATAGACCAGCGGTTCCCAACCGGTGGGGAATTCCCTTTAAGGGGGGGGAATTAAAATACACCACAGGGGTAAATTCAGTGATGGTAAAATTATAAGATTTTTTTTTGTTAATTTGTTAATAAAAAATTAATTTTAAATCTATTCAAATCATTTAATTAATATTTACAGTTCATAATATTATTGTTTCTGTTTTTACACTTAATGATTTGTTCTTATATTTAATCATTTTGAATTATTAAGTTGATTTATATCTAAATTATAAAATAATGAAAATCAACAGTTGTTGCATAAATGTACAGTTATTTTGCATAATAATTTATGGCCAGCAAAAAAAAAAAAAAAAAGAAGTCGAAACTCTAATTTAAGAGGATAAGATTTTTGAAAGTTTACAAGAGGAGTGGTGATTTTTTTGAAAATTATAAGGGGGAATAGAAGAAAAAAGGTTGGGAACCACTTCTATAGACAATGGTTAATAATTCGTTATGTTTGATTTGGGTGAAAAATAAATAAAAAAAAGTAAAATTTAATTGTTTTTTTTTTTTTTTTTTTTATGCTGGCAAAAATTTTCATAAAACTACAACAATATATTATGTGATGAAAGCTATGTGGTGACAAAGAACACGTTTTGTGCTAAAATATGATAATATTAAATAATATTAACATTTTTCAACGCATATTTTTTTTTAGGCATTCGGGTTAGACACACGCTTTATCCGTTTTAAATGGAATTTCAAGACACTATTTTAATTTATGGGGTGATACTTTATTATTAGTATTATATTTTCAATTTTTCAAAAAACCTAAACCATCGTTTTGTGACTGAATGACTGTGATTGTGTGATAACGTATCGAAATAAAAGCATTTTTTTAAAGTAATAAATATGAATATTATTATTATTATTATTTTTTTTTTTTTTTGATGGCAAATTCATATATTATTTCAACGTAGGTAAATATATTATAATGTATGCATCTCCATTACAGCCGAGTCTCTGCTAAGAGTGTAGCAGTGTCTGTATTTGCATAATGGATCGCGCGTATTAGTGAAAATACTATTATCGCCGAAAAGCGATATTTGCTGTTATTATTATTGTCGTCATATATTATAATATTTGGTATAAACGAAAATCGAGCTCTTTAAAACGTGTCAAACAATTGGAGTTCAATCAAATCGGTTTTTACGATGCATTAAAATGACGTGAAATAGTTAATCAATTGTTTTACTTATTGAACTTGAGAGTTTGAGGTTATTAATTTATCCGTGTAAAAAATCAGACAAAACGTCAAAACAGTTTTCCTGTCGGTTATCAGTTGAAAACGGGTAATTTAATTTTAAAATGTCGGTCGTGACAACTAACATACTTAGTTGTGATACACTTAACTTATACGTATACTATACAATTTGGAAGTGAGCAATTTCTAATAAATAACATTCTAATGTCAAATTAAATTTTTCATCCACAATTTGCATAAATGTTATGGTATATGGTGAAATAGATAAAATATGCGCAAAAGAAGTCGAAAATGTGCATAAAAATATGCATTTAAATTCATTAAATATTCATAAAAAAAAACAAAACAAAATACATCAAAACTTACGTGCTTATAATATGTTGTAATTAGAAATAAAATACTAAATGTTTCGCACTCGTGAGTAGAGCAAATTTGTTGCATTAAGTATCTGAATATATTATATTTTTTAACGAAGACGATTGTGCGATTAAATGTTTATTTGTGTTTGAGTTCTGTTTTATAGGATAAATATTACAAAAAAAATCAATAATAGGTATGTAATTTTTAACCAAAGTATCAAAATAATAATAATATGCAAAAAAAAAAAAATACATATATGGACTCATCACCAGGTTATGAAACAAATTTATAACTCACATAGTTACAAATAGAAGACATAGAGAAAAAATAGCTAATTTCTATTAGTTCTTATCCCTAATAATTATTTTATTTATTTTACATTTGTTACAGACAAACCCAATATACAGATAATATTAAATTAACATTTACATATACTTATTTAGAACGATAAGACAGATAACACAGATAAAATAGATGTGGCAGTATTAATAATAATTAAGTTTGAATGACATTAGCTAAGCGCATCATTCGATGGATAGGTTGGGTTCGTCCGTAATTAATGTGATGGAAGGGGATATAGAAAGGAGCGCAGACGTGCGAGAATGAGTATTAGGAACTCTAAAATCAACTTCGAATATAGTAATTCAGCAGCATCAATGGAGTTATTTAGGAGTTTATTTAGAAAATTTAAGTTGGCGTTCACTCTGCGGTCAGCCAGACTATTAAGTTTTAAATACTGAAGAACAGGAAGGTAATCGTGAGGTGGGTGATTAATATTGAGGATGTAAGAGACGTAATTTAAGAACTTGCACTGAACTCTTTCAAGTTGAACTGAGCTAATCACAGTGTAAGGATCCCCCCATAAGACTGATTCGAATTCGACAATAGATGTAACAAGTGGACAAAAAAGAGATATTTGAATGAACACGAAAACTTAAAATCGGTAGAGATACGTTTAATGAAGCGTAATGTTTTAAAGGCTTTACAGCAAAATGTATTCAATGTGTGGATAAAAGTCTAGATTTGTAGTAAAAATTATTCCTAGGTCTTTCTTTAGTGATACTCGCTCAAGGGGAGGGGGGGAGGGTACCACAAAATATATTGTGAGTAATGGGAAAGAGAGCTAGCTCTACGTCTAGTAAATGACATAGACTGGCATGCGTTTACTTGCGTTTAATGATAACCAACTAACCGGATTATTGAGTTCTGTCTGAAGGCAGAAACAGTCCGCCTCAGAATCGATTTGCATAAAATGTTTAATATTATCGTCGGCAAAAACATAAGAAAAAAAAAAAAAATAAAAAAATAATGGCAATGTTGGCAAATCATTACTGACTCGCCGTTCATGAACGATATGTGGCCACATCGAGAAACATTATATTAACGTTACATTATTATAATATATAAGTGTAAAAACAATAAATAATAATAAATTCGTTTCGACGTAGAATATTATTTTCAATACGGCGGCGGTATTACGCGATTGAAAACTTTGGCCGAGCGCAGGATTTGCGGACCGTCAGAAAAAAAAAAAAAAACATTCGGTGCCGCCCATCACTGACCGGTGGTCGACACTACACGCGGTGCGCTATTGTGTGTTTTATGTGACTCCGAACTCTTTCCGTGTTGTTATTATTATAATATTACAGCTGTGTGCACGGAAATCACCATCCGGAAGCCGCGCGATCAGGGCCGGATTTAGGGCGGGGCCCATGGGGCCCAGGCCCAGGGGCCCCCACAAAATTAGTGCATTCACTATTAAGCAGTAGATTTTTTTGAAAGTTTTTAATATACGTTTTTTTTCGAAAACAATTTCACTTATTATTTACCAAACGGCCAAACGCACATTTCAATATTTTGTAAATGTCGTGCGGCTTATTAAGTACCTATTATTAGTATATATTTTGCTACTATTAAAAATGTATTGATAAAAGTTTTATTTACTGATAAAAATAATGATCAGTTTGTATTAAAAATATTTTTTTGTTTGTCTGTTCCTA
>JAIPRM010005435.1:0-20588 GCA_025469315.1 Stegophylla sp. TES_Ste_2020 | reverse complement strand
GGGGGGGGGTCAAATCTATAACAAAAATTATATATGAAAACTTGTGTGTTATGGTTGATGGTAATAAGTAAAAATTTAGAGCAATTTTAAACTTAACATAAACATTTTGGGGGGGGTTTGAACCCGGAAAACCACCCCCCTGGATACGGCCATGTGATGTTTGTATAATAACTGTACAGATATCATTACGTTTATTTTCAGTGAATTTATAGCGACTGTACTAGTCTATATCAGGTCAACCGTAACATTTTATCTGAGATAATTTTACAAACGATAAATTATTGTTTTATCAATTTTGTTCCAAGACGATTTTAATCAACATGCATGTACAAAATTTGCAATTTTGACAGTTTTGTGTTGAAAAAACGCTAAAACCTAGTACGAAAACAATTCACGATCAAACAAAAAACAAATTTTGATTTTATAATTTTTAATAATTATAACAAAAATACATTTTGGTTTTCAATATGTAATTACTAATTTTTAATAACAATATAATATACATCAGAACTTGTATTTATAATATGGAAGGTTTATACATTTTTTAAATATTAGTTGTTCCAAGTGTGTTAACAGTATTTCCTATTGGTTATAATAACTTGATTTTTCAGGTCCCTTGAATGTCATATGAATATTAAATATATACGATTACTACACTACGCGTCGAAAAATATTATACCTACCTAAAAACAGTGGCGTATTCTATAGAGGATTGAGGATATATCTGCCCCCTAGAAATTATTTTTGTTTTGTTCTTTTTATCATTCATATATATTTGTTTACATGACAATAGGTATAATCAACTATTTTTGTTACTATATCAAAGCTTCCCGAGTCTTAAAAAAAAATTGATTATCAGAATATGTAATCACAACTGACCATACAACCGAACTGTAGCCCCTTAATTCTGTTTTATAAGTTATAACTATAATTTTTTAGATTCTGGACAAAATGAAGAAGCTAGTGTTTTTCCAATGAAATTTATTTTTAGATTCTGAGTGATAGCTCTTTTTGTGAATACGACACTGCTACAAAACGATACTGAAATTTTATTATAAATCGTGACTGATGCTATTGATACACAAAGTATTTTATGTGTAAAAAATTCAAATTCCATTCATATACTGTGTTGTCTTAACGTTCAAAACTATTCTAAATATTTGCCACACATGTCGTGCTCTCATGTATCAAAGTTTAATAGCCGATTTCTTCCCTCCGGAACTCGTTTTTTTTCCAAAATATATTATACTGCGACCGGGCCGCGAGAGAATGAAGGACATGTGTGGATAATTTAATCCGTTAGTAAGCCCGGATTAAGATAAATTAAAAAGATAATAACTTAAAGTACCGAGATCAACTTTTCTCATAAGGCCTCACTGCCTTACTATATATAAAAAAAAAAGACCTCATTGAATCGAATTCCAAATGGATAGGCACAGGTGTAATAAGAGAGGGCTAAGGGGTGATCGTAGGTGCCCAGCATACTCAGATTTTAAATATTCACACCCGAATGTACACTATTTTATTCTAACAAAAGATCTCTGAAGTATCTGAGTACCACCCAAACTAACTTAACCATTTACACAAACACACAATACCTACAAAGAATTTCAATTTGCCAAAACGTATTAAAAAAATATTATTTGCATTCGCCTATTTAAATTTTAAAAAAAATGCATTGCAGCTCTAATACTAGGCATTACGGGACATAATCCGACAGGAAGATTTAAGACTTAAACACACCTATAATGCCTCTCTAAGTCGATAAGATTAACTTGATTTTGTGTATATTTTTATTTTCGTAAAAATTACGTATTTTGCATTGTTTTTACCAATTATGAAAAGTCTGATCGACAGGACTGAATGCAACAAAAATTATTTATTTTAGTCACACATTTAAATTATAAAAGCTTTTTGTATTTACAATACAAGAATGAAATAGATACCAATATAGCAATAATTATTATTTAATATCACACAAACAGGAAATAGGTCATAAATTTAGTAGTCGTGGAAATCGCATTTCTTAAATTTAAATGAAATTTAGTCAATAAAAATAAAATATATTATATAAAATCAGTTATCACTATATTAATAAAAGGCGTGGGAAGTAGGGTGTTCAGATATTTTTTTAGTTATCTAACATAAACATGTCACCCAAAAATTTAACTAACTATGCAGTAAATATCATACGAAGTCGTTGATATAAGATTTATAATACATGTAGTCAGTATCTACGATGATCACACATACATATTTTCCAAATAATTAAATACTTGCACACAAACCTGGCAATGAGTCCCCATTACTTGTCATTCCCAGACAGTAGAATTTTACGCATTTCAAATTTATGACAGAAGGTTTGTGCCATGAGTCCAAAGGTACATACTATTTTTAGTGTTTCACATATATTAATATCCTTTTATAAATTTTATTATTTTTATTTTAATGTAATATTTGTTTTTCTACGATAAAAATATGGGCCTTTCATATACGTGGGCTATGGATACGTGCCCTTCTTAGTTCCTCCTCTAATCCGGGCTTGTCGGTTTGCAAACAAACGTAAAAACAACCCAACAAACGATTTATGTAGACAAATCAAAATCCAATTGCGCTATCCCGGTGTTCAGGAAGGTGATCTCTGAAACTAGCGACTCTATTTACACGGGGTGTTGTATTGTTTTGTAAATGATTTTTGTAGACGCGGTTCTTTCTATGCGAGTTTTCGAATAACAAACGATAATCCGACTTACTCTGTGAGATTTATTTTTCTATCACAGACACATGTGTATATTGTAAAACACTGGCTGATCTGGGGTGATTTTAGGAGGCTTAAGCGATCCTGAAATGTATTCAAACTTCCTTTGGAGATAACTTTTTTTTTTTTACAAACAATATGATTTTTATCTTAGTTTTTATCTTAGTGCATTCAATGTTATTTTTATTAAAATCATCCAAATTTACAGTTGCAATTTAAAGATTAGCTTTATATTTTAACACATTTTGTTTTTATGAAATCTTGTATAATATATAATATGAGTACAATAATCATTAATAATAAATTTATTCTCGTTTTCTTTTTTTGTATTGCATTATAAATAATATTGTGAGTTAGTACTTCAAATTTTGAGTGAAAATAAATAAAATTTATTTATTTAATTTAAAATAACCTAAAAATTTACGTATCAACCTCAAAGTACACCTTTTATAAGACTTACATAAACTACTACTTTTTTAAAACGTACATTGATCTGTAATTAGGGTGCCTAATAGCCATAACTAGAAAAGGCAAACAGCAAGTTAACACCAGAAAATTATCGAAACTATGAACAAATTTTTGCCTATCATGATGAAATTCTAACATTATGTAGGTACATAATATTATTTGTAATTAGTACAATCATTTGAATTTATGTAAATAGTTTACATAATTTTTAAATATTTTTATCGAACTCGTCGATTTCCGAATAAAATAGTCTAGAATTTTACAACTATGTGTTTGGTGATGGAACCCCGTTTTCAGAGGAACTAAAAGTGGTTCAAATATATAAGTTTATAAAAATATAAGTTCAACTAGTTAGTACTAACAAGAAGTTAATACTCAAAATCCTCAAGAAAGTATAAGCGAATAATTTAATGAAAACGATATATTTTTCGTAAACTAGACTCTCAAAAAATTGATTTCATGGCTATTTCGTCAGATCTTCTAAGGTATTAACGCTACATACTTCAAATTTTCACTTATAATTAATTATAACGTGACACAGAAAAATTGGTAATACTTTGAAAAATGTTTGACCTTTTCTAAATTCAAAAGTTTGAAAACGTTTTTTCTCGTTGTTAATTTCATAATAATGTTTACAGTCTTTTATTCAGAAATATATTTCTAGAGATATATACTTAACGGAGATACAAATATAAGCTTTTAACAAGTATTTAAAATACTCTTCAACGGCAATATTGAATAAATAAAATGATACTTGATTACAAATAAAAAACTTACCTTGTATTTTTCTTCCTGTACATTTTTTTGTTCAAATTATTAAATTTGTAAATTTTAAAACATAATTACGGCACATATTTTAATCTTCTACCATTGGATTACTGTTGCTTATATTTAGCTATAAGAAGCGGATTAACAATCCTGCTGCACAGCTAAGACCTCAGACTATGTAAAATATTAAATACCCTATCTTCAGTATATTATATGCTTACTTTTCCAAAATCGATTTAAACTTAAAATTTATTTGTAATTCCCCATTGGCTACTGTATGAGTTATGGCACAGTTTCTTTTTTTCCTCGAGTATTACGATTAGTTAATAAAAAGTTCACCAAAATAGACTTTTTTTGATTCTAATAATGATAAATTAAAATTTAATAACGTATCTTCACATGGAAATAATTATGTTCAAAATAGAATTTAATTTATTTTTTCATTTTCTACATCTTTGTACAGCATTACAATTATTCATATTTTTCAGGCATTCTAAATTAACTTAAGGTTTGGTGTATTAATTATCACTTGGAAATTTAATATTATAATTTTTACGTCATGTTTGTCTATCATTGAAATTGCTGTCAACATATTTTAATTGATATATTTTAAGAGCTCCACCCAGTAAAATTAATACAAATATAAATTAAACGATTAATTAAATGTAAATGTGATATTAATGGTCATATATAATGTAAATTGATGAATCATCCGTGACCTATTTAGTAGAATAATTTAATAAAATAATTTTTCAACTATATAAAACTCAATTAAAAAAGCTAAACAACGATTCTTCAAAGCTGAGATTTTAATAATTAAAAAGAACAATATTTACCATCTTCATATTAAGTATATTCAATAATTTCATAACAGAAAAATCTATGTCGGTTTTAATATTCGTCAGAATGATCAATTTTAAATTATTTATTTAAGTTAAAACTCTGTATTTACCTATTGTAGATTAAGGGTATAATACAGTCACTCAAATACTTTACAAGAACGGATGTTCATTTCGAATTTTAACTCTTCGAATTAAATTCTATTGAATACGCAAATAAGTTTAGCATGCACTTAGATTAAACTCAAAATAAAAAGTCGCTAAATGATCAGCTGAGAACGCACACGATATTATGAAAGTGTAAATAGTATAATATGATTGTGTGGTATCTTCAGACGGTGTCTGAGCAAACAATAAATAGTGCGAGAATTAATGGATATATTATCTAAGAAAAATTCGAAATGTTTCTCCGATAATATGATGCTGTGAAGGAAAATTAAACATTTGTAAATAAATATGAAGAAACACACGGGCAAAACCGAGTGATCGCTACTGGTGTCATACACTGCAAAGTGAACAATCAAAACCCATTAACTCGTCTTGCCTCGTTTGTCACTCGACAATACGATAAAATACATTTGACGTGAACACATAAAGTCAATACAAATAATATATATAGTTAGGTAGATACGACTGAACGTTATTCTTAACAATGCCAGTAGATATATAATATTATAGCAGAGCTTGCGCTGACGGGTAAGTTTAATTAATATGGATAGTTGTAAATCTAACTGAAAAGTTGTGAATTCAAATATGGTTTAATATGGTACATTAAGTGCTTGACTTCTCTAAGAAAATTACAAACTTAAATTTAAAATGATTCATTTAAATTTAAAACATTTAAAATAATTATATCCTGATAAACAACAGATGTATTTCAGTTGTTTTTATGGATAAAAACCACAATAGAGATATTACATACATGTAAAGAGTTTTATAATCTTTTATTTTCAATAATCATTTTTCCACTGATTTTAAAAATTCTCTCCCGAAATGATTCTCATAATAAGTAATAATTTTATTTTCTAACTGATATTGTTGAGTAAAATATACATTTTAAGTTAATATTATATTCCTTTTTATAAGTACCTAATTTAGTACGTTATAAATACCTAGGGTGTTTGGTTTTTAATAAATACTTGGTGATTTCTATCATGCTGAAATTGAACATACTCATACTAAATAAATAATAGGAAATGTGCTTGTACGTGCTAAGTTAATAAATAAATATTTTCTTTGCAAATACAGAGTAGTGCTGGTAGCAAGCAGCAAATTGTATTAACCTGCAAAGTCCAAGCACAAACATATAGTTCTAGAAAATTATTAACACAAGCACTGGTATGTAATATGTTTTGAATTGGGATAATCAAATATTTTTGCGTACATGCTCGTAAAAATATATTCCATTAATTGATTTATTCAGCAGCTAGATATACCAAGAATGAAGATTATTATTATTTTTATTAAGATTACTGTTAATTAATTAGTTTTAGCTAGTGTTTTTACGGTTTCAGGTCAAAACATCTCAGAAATATTTCTGGCTAAAACATCTCCAGAAAATATACGCCTGGGAAAAAATATCTCTTAAAACAAAATATCTCCGTCAATATATATCCAGAAAATATATCTCTGGAAAAAAATATCTCCAGAAAATATATCTCCGATCAATATTTATTTTGAAAAGATGTCTCTACTATTTTATTCATTAATAATGTTTAACCTAAATAAATTGAAACTCATTTTAATACATAAACTACACATTTAAAATGTTAGAAAATTGTTTAGTTAGAAGAAACACACAAAATAAATGAATAAATAAAATATAAATGTTTCGTAGTTGTCAAATGACTTTCCAATTTTATAATTTTATCGTATTGTAATATATATTATATATTACAATATTATATCGTCCAATTGTCGATCACTATGCTGGAATACGGCGCAATACTATTGTGGATTTAATCTTACCTTTTAGTCCTTAATGAATACGTACACACTATACTGCAAAGGACTACCACCGGTAATCATTTTTTTTTTTTTTCGTTTTGCCGTTAATACGCTAAAAAAAAATTACGGAACCCCAAAACCAGGAATGCCAATTTTAAACCACAACTCATCAAAGTTATGTATCAAAGATTTTCTATTTAATATGATTCTTTATTATGCATGTAATTTAATGTTTTTTTTATTTATTTTTTATTATACGTTATTGAAAAGTATTCTATCTATAGTATAGATATTATCACTAGTACCATATATTTAGAGAAAATAGAATTGAAAATAAGTTGTAAAATAATTTAAAACATTATATTTATTCTTAGAGATACATTTTTTGGAAATATTTATTATTTTGTGATACATGATATTTTTTTTTTAATAGATATATTTTCTGGGGATGTTTTGTGTTAAGAAGTATTTTTCTGGAGATGTTTCGACCGTTTTTACAATGATATTTATTTATTTTTTCATTTTTCTTCATTTTCTTTATTCTTTATTTTTATTTTTTTATGTATACTCATATTCGTATAAAAAAACTTGTCCAAAAGTTACAAACAGCAAATTTTTGAAACCGTACTTGCCTTTAGGTGGTACTTAAAAGATATTACTTTTCAAAATTCTTAAATGTTTTCTCAGAATTTGGAAAAAACTATCAAAAATTTGACAAAAAAGACTCGGAAACTATATTTTTATGAAAATATGATTATAGATAGATCATATTTTATTAGGCGCAAGAAACTTTTGTAAATGTAAAAAAAAATATTCGAAACTTTTTTCTATCACTTTTTTTTATGTTTACACATTTTTGTAGAGAAATACTTGTCCAAAAGTTTCGACTAAAAACTTTTTGAAACCGGTGTTGCCTCTAAATGGTACCTACTATGAAGAGGCCATTTTTCGAAATTCTCAATTTTTTTCTCATTATTTGGGAAAAATTACCTAAAATTTTATAAAAAATACAATAATTTGTGAAAGATTTAAGGTCAAGAAAATGTTTAAAATGTGAAAAAATATTTGAAATTTTTTTCTAACGCTTTGTTTCTTATCAAAATATTTTCAGTAAAATTGTCTTTTTTTCCTTTTCTATTTTATTTATATACTAATATTTATTTATATATTATTTTATTTATAAATAAATTCTATAAATAAATAAATAAATAAAAAATAAAAATCATTGTAAAATCATAAGGTTCTTCACTTCGTTCAGAATCTAAAAGGCACTAAAAATTTGATAAAAGCAAATAAAAGACATTTAAAGGAAAATTAATTTTTTTTCAAAAATTTAAAATTAATATGTGTTAAAAAAACTTAACCAACATATATTTTGATAACTTATCTTCATTATATCTTCATCTTCATCATATTTTTGCGAGGTCTTATCACTTTTAATGGTATAAATTTTCAAAATTGACGTAATAAATTGGTAATTTAACATAAAATACCAAAAAAGGGAGAAAGGCAACTTAAGGCATTTACCTCCAAAAAAAGGCATTTGCCTCAAAATCCTAACCCTATAGTTATGACTGTTTCTTTGATCATACAATACAATAAAACTTTAAGCACAAAAATATCAAAATTCTGTGTAACTGTTGGTAGCTTATTTCGATTTGTATTATCTTTCAGAGACATGAGGAAAAGTTATCCTTTTTAGGGAGGCTGAAATAAAAAAAGTTTGGGAACCGCTGATCTAGACGGTAACTTAATGCAGTTTATTTTCAGAAATTTCTAAGAGATGTTACGTAAAACACTGAGAAAAATTATACCAATAAATTACAAATGAAGTGGTAAAATTTTCATCAGACAAAATTTATTTATGAGATATTTTAATACGATTATTCCAAAGATATGAAACCCTAAAATTTCAAAAGTCGATCTATTTATAATTATGGCGTTATTATGCAAACTTGATGCAATTAATTTCCATGAATTACAACGATTTTTAAACAAAATCAAATAAACGAGTTTTAATTTTGCTATATTATGTTCCACGTTGTTTCGTCAAAGCTGATTTGCATACGTTTTTCCGACTAAAATAAAGAATAAAATCAAAAACAATTCTACGAATTAGTCCCTTTATTACGTTGTAAAGTTTACTTGTTTTATATTTCGGTTAAGTAATTGTTTCGTACGCTGTTGTACCTGCACGAAAATTCTCAAACCAAATAGAGCTTTATTGTATACATTTTATATTTAAAACCATGTGAAAATTATTAAACGTATTTAAATTATTACGGATAGGTCGAGTTTCACTCGAAATCGTTTTCCCGTACGCCCGAATGATTTATCGTTGTTTTAGAATTTAAAATAATAATACGTCCATGTTGAACGAAAATACGTCTGTCGAAGTGAGCTGATGCCCGAGGTGTTTCGCTACCACCCCTAGACGTTATCTCGTCCGAGAAGCGAAGCGAAATGACAATAATGACGAATTATGCTCACCCCCGGTTTCCGGCTACTTTAATTATTATTATTATTATCATTATTATTTTCTTCCAAAAGCCTCCCGTGAACTGAAAATTGCTGCGATCACCACTGGGTGCAACTGTGTTAGACGAACTGAAGTCTACAGCGAATCCTAATTTTAAAAAAATTAAAAAATAAAAAACATTTGGAAAACATCACAACGTTCATTTTTAATAAGTAAACAAAGTAACGTAAAATGTCATTTTTATTCATTTATTTTTAGATTCAGAATGGAGCGAAAAGCTAGTGTTTTTACAATGATGTTGATTTTTAAATATTTTTTTATGTTAGCACTTATTTTTCTAGAAATACTTATAAAAAAGTTTCGACCGGCAAATTTAAAAATCAAAATTTTGCTCAAGACCGTTCTTTTAAGATGTCATTTTTCGAAATTTTCAATAGCTTCCCCAAATAAAACTTTTATTTTATTGCTCCCGACTTTATGAAAATTTAAATATAGATAGATTTTGAATATGTGAAAAAAACTTTTTGTATTTATTTTTAAACATTTTTTTCTAATTAAAAATCATTTTCATACTTCTATTAACTAAAAAAATGTTAATAATGAGATAAGAAAACTGGCAAAATAAAAATTTCAATTTTTTTTTGGTAATTATAATAAACAAAATAATTTTTAAGAAAAATTGCCTTGTATAAACTGAATCTGTAATATTATATACGTAGGTACTTACTTATTCGCTTTAAAAATGACACATTTTTAAATTACTTTCAACGATTATGCTTGATGTGAAAATAAATTATACTTTAATCAAACGTTAATCTAATATTATTCTTGTTAGTCACGATAATCTATCTCTCTGTAGTAGAATAATATTTGCATAAAATAATAATCATATTTAAATGTTGTAAATCGAGGCCTTAATTTCATAGTATTCGGAAAGTAAATTACAAGGGTATTACAAAGATAAAAAAATTCGAAGCGTGGTAAAGTTTACCTACCTACCCACTAAAATTACATTATTCCCTAACAGGGTATGTAGGCATGTTTTGCGATGAGTAGGTACAAAATATGCTTTTCACTCTCTGAAATATATAATTCTGGTCTTTAAGAGTAAGTTGCGTAACAAATTATTAAAACGATAAAACCAAAGTTCTGTTTGCGCTTTATTATCAATTTGCCAAATCTGAATAAATTGCTCTCATTTTAGTGACAATGTGACCAATTTAAACGTAATAGTAAATCATTTGCACACAACTGTAGTGAGTAAACAGCAGTTGTGCTTTCCTAGTTTTTATAAATAGTTTTCAACATATCATAACTTATTACTGAGGGTTTTTGAATATAATATTATATTGGAATTATGTACCCGTACCTATATCTACATTTAAAAATTTATCGATTACTATAATATTATTTTTCCACGAACAAAAGGTAATACATATTTATTACTTAAAACATTTAGATTTATGACGAGAAAGGGAAGGAGAAGAAATTATTTTTAAATAGATATCACTTGCTTTTAACTATGTTTCATGACCACTGTTCCCTAAGTGCAATATTAGGATAACAATATTGGGGGGCGCTAACATATTCATTTGTTTGATAAAGTCTCCCCGAAGGAATTAACCTAACACAATTTCCAAAAAATCTCGGGGGGGGGGATTTGAATGGTTTTTTGGGGGTTAAACTTTCCTATCCTCCACTTATTTGTACCTATGCACTACTCGATGTATCCGATCTACCGTTATAACTAACTCTTAGACACGCCATTTTACCTGTGTATTGTGTGTGGTGGGTGGCGCAGTTTTCAAAAAACACGTTCTATACAATAATTCCACCTATCAGAAATCAAATATTGGCCAGTTCCGATGGGGTGATAAAAATAATTTCTTCGTGAGCTGTAAAGGAAAATTATCAATATCGTTAACAATTATTTTCTAATTTTCCTCGGTTATATTCTGTTGAGCAATTTAGTGCGTGCTACCATGTTTACCATATTATATATACCATATTTTGGACTAAAAATGAGGGTGAGCACGCTTAAGAAATCACCTTATATATACATAAACATCTACGAATTTGTGGGTGAAACAGTCATTGATTTTTGTTTTGTATTTTTACGGCGTAACGATGGCACCTGGGGATGTTATTATTATTTACCACCCCATGAACGATAACTGTGTTATTATATAGGTATTATTGGCGATTTAATAACCGACTAGATGACGTTTTATTTTATTTTCAGGTATGATATTGACGGAAAATGGACTACAGCAAAATAATGGTTCAACGCCAAATGTCGGGAATTACATTAACAATATGGGTTAGTAATATTATCTTAACGTAGTCGACTATACTGCACAATACTCCTACATACAGACATTGGTTACAGTCTCAATAACGCGTTTTGACAAAAGTATATATATATATTGTATAGATATATGATTTCTCACTGTATTAAACTTTCGGTGCATTCCCACATGTATATATGCCATATGCTAACCAACTTGGTTTTGAGATATTAACACGATTGCACCTCTTTCGTTTCGATAAATACAAACACGAAAATAAAAGAAATAAAATCGAATCCCCTCAAATCGCCTCCAAATATTTGCTTTCCAATTTTATCGTCAAAAATATATACTCGTATTTGAACACGAAACGCCACCCGTTTCCAATCCGAGTAAATTAACAGTAAACTCTGTTGATTTTAAATGTTTGAAAATAACTATCGATTGTTAAATAGGTATTTATATTATAATATAAATAGTATTACATAGAATTTTGGTTAGGTATTCATTGTCTAGTAAATACTGAGAAAAAAAACGACACGAGATAATACAGTTATTTTAATTAAAAACAAAAATCTTGTAAACAAAGTCAAATAAAAATAATAGATTCAATACTAATCTGTAATATGTAAAAAAATCTTACCAATACAAACAATATTTTTTAACTACACTATACCTATTGGTTTAAATCATACACATTTTAGATTCTGAACGAAGTGAAAAAGCTAGTGTTTTTACAATAATGTTTACTTTTATTTTTTTTTTTTATTTTTTTTTTTTTTTTTAATTTTTTTTTTCTGTGTACAACTATTTGTATAAAAATACTTGTCCAAAAATTTCGATCAGTAACTTTTTGAAACCGAATTTGTCTCTAGATTGTACTATAGAGAGGTAATTTTTTGAATTTCTCAATTCTTCAATGTTTTTTTTGGAAAAAGCTACCCAAAATTTGACAAAAACGACTCGAAAACCATAATTTTTTGATCAGAATTTTATGAAAATTTAAACATAGATAGAAAATCCTATAAAAAAGATTTTGGCGCAAGAAAATTTTGAAAATGTGAAAAAAAATTTTGGGCATTTTTCGAACATTTTTTTTTCCTTATATTATTAACTTCCCTTGTTCAGAATCGTTTTATTGAAGAAATGATTTATCGTTTCTTTAAAATTTAATACCACCCGTCGTGCGAAGTACACCCATTGTGCAAAGTATGTCCGGCTTTTTATATTATTAACTTCCCTTGTTTAGAATCGTTTTATTGAAGAAATGATTTATCGTTTCTTTAAAATGCAATACACCCGTCAAGAGAATCCTACCTGTCATGCGAAGAAAACCCATCGTGCGAAGTATGTCCAGCTTTTTTTGTAATATAATACTGATTATATATTTAAATTTTTAACGGAAAACTTAAATAAATATATCTATGAAGCTATTTTATTATTTTGAGATAAAAACTACACTTTGCGTCAATATGACATTAATTGTAAATAAACATATTAATTTAATAATTATATTAACAAACAAAGACATTTTGCATGTTTTTTAAAAAGATATTGGTTGAATTTTGAATACTCTGTAGATGTAATGTAATCTACATTTTTATGTCTAATGTTACTAAAACAAAGTTTAAGAAACCACCACTAAATAAAAAATTGAACACAAGAATATCTTTACTAAATAATTCAATAGTTGATTGGGGTTAAAAACAGGCAAGAATAAAAGTTATCGGGTAGTAACCGAGTTTCTTCGAATACAATAATTAGAGCACATAAAACTTTACGAAAATGTTTGAATAAATTATAAAATAATGTTTTTGTTAAAAATAAAGTCGTGTTTGATTATATGCGATTTCTTTGATTTTAATGTAAGTAACATGTTATTATGATAAACATATTAGGGCATTAGGTCACACGGAAACGTAACACAATTGAAGACGAATATAATATTTGCAATAATTTATGTGCCGAAAGAGAACTTATAGCAGCTGTCGTTATAAATTCCGAAACTTCCAATACTGTTATTATGTACATCTAAATAGGTATCGCAAAAACATTTGACGTTATGTCGAATGATTTTCTTTGCTGTAGGCGCACCGGTATTTTCTCGAATGTTGAATTCGATTTTATTAACAGCGTATATATGCGCGTAATTTAAATGTGCACTTTAAATTATTTAGAATACACTTTTTATTGCATCGAATGCATTCGAACTCAATTTGTAGTATTCTCGTGTTTTATTTTCTATCTGGTCTAATGACTATAAACGATTTCGTCGCGTTATTATACCTAAACGATGACCACGAATCGTTTTATCCGTTTACGTGGAATCAAATAAAATTACCAAATATCTCTAGTCCAAATAACAACACAATCAATTTTAAATTGACTGAGAAAAAAAAATTTTTGTGATGGTCAACTTGATAAAATTGTACAAACTTTATAGTAAGAACAGATGTTAAATAAAATCTAAGCCGATTACACAACTCAGCTCTTTTTGTATTTAAACTTTCAATATTAGAGTAGTAAATTATTTATAACTTCTTCCCAAACATGTGGACAAACGGGAGATTCCGGAGTGAACAGATGCCCCAGACCCTTCGCCTGAGACCCTAGTTGTAAGACCATTAACCGAATTTAGATTGTAACATAAGTACTTGGGTGTAATTAAACAAATATCTTTGAGAATGATCAAACATAATACATTAAAACCAAATTAAAATTGTTAGTTCTATGAGATTAAATTTATATTACATACCTTAAAAATTAAAATGCTATAGCTTACTTTATAGGTTAACTAAGTAGGTAATAAAATTACAATTCGATCGTATTTTACACATCAATAGTAATATTGTTAACTATAAAAATAAAGATTTCATTCTTCTATTGCGCATTTTATTTGTATAATAATTTGTATTTAGTCAGTTATAAATGCAAGATAAGAAAGTTGACACTACTAGAAGCCTTCCTAACCAAACGTTAAATTAATGTGTATTAATGCATAATATGCATAATAATATATAATTATGTTATTAATCTATAATTTGTCAACAAACTTACCTATTATGATATGTAAACACATATTTTTGTTAAAAAAAAAAAGTGAAAAATAATCTAACCTTATCTTCAATATAATACATTTATAAAAAATGTATATTTAAAACAATTTGGGCCCCTAAATTATAATGTGCAATCCCTGAAATAAAAGTCAATGCACGCCCATGCCCCCAAGTTTAAGATCATTAATATCCATAGATCTGAAACAATATCTACAACGACTAACAAACTTTATCGACCTCTCTCTCAAGCAATTTTTTCTCACTGGGTATTCGATTTTTCACAAAAATAATACAATTCTTCATCGATTTTTATAGTTTTGTCTCTATAAAGTTTCTTTAAAACAATCGCTTATCTAAATATTAAATGATGTATTTAATTAAAAGAAAGAAAGAGAGAGAGAGATTTTGCTAAATAAACTTTTGTTACAATAGTTTTATATTATTTATAAGGAAAAATTAGTAAGTAAATCAATTACTTTGGTCCTGCGGGACCTCAAAGGTTTCAGGGGATTCGCACGAATTCCCTCTATAATGGCAGTAATCTGGGACCAACTTTGTATTATTTGTTTCAATATACCTAAATAGTTGCATATCCCAATATTTATATCAGCTAAAGTAAATACCTATACCCCCTACAAAAACGCATTAAATGGTTACTACTTATTTCGAAGTAAATTTAAATCATAATAAATTATTAAAAGTTATATGTTTGTGGATGACTTTATTTTACAACGATCGCAATGAACCGAAATTATTATTCGAAATATAGATGCTTTTTTATTAAAATATTTTTTTTAAAAAGTTGGTTGTCTAAAGTTAAAACAAAAATAGATAGGTATAGGAAAAAACACTTACTTATAATGATATACTCTTACTAAATAAATACCTTAAAATTAATTTTTATTTCACGTTTAAAAAAGAATTTGTATTTGAATATTTTATTTTCTAGAAAGCAAAGTATTATTTACAATTAACTAATATAAATGAAGATAATTTATACATATACAAGTAATTAAACATAAATATCTGTATCTAAAACTATATAAATGCCAGAATGCGTTTCAAAGTCTAATGGTAATGCGAAGAAAGTTTCGTCAATAAATACACAATACAATGCATTGCAATATTTAATAAAGTGTAAATTATAAAGTAATTTCTTTGAAAATCTAACAAATTAAACGAAACCACCGAAGGCGTGTCCAAAATACTCATATATTTTACGAGCATAAAATTATTTCAAAAACTATGTGTTTTAGTACGATTAAATGTATTTAGGGTCAATATAACTATGTAGGTGCTTAATCATAAATATTATTATTATTATTTATTGATTATTTTCTATAAGGTGGCTTAAAGTTAAAACAGAAATTAATTATATGTGTATTATGCTCAAAATTAAAATGTAAATAGTTAAATTTTTTATCCAAATAAACTTTTGTAATTCATTGCATTTTTTCTTTTTTCGTTACACAAATCCCGCAACGACTTGGTAAGTTATTATTTGAAATTTGTCAACAACCAAAATATTTATAAATAGATAGATAACTGATAGTTTTATAAAAATGTATAATCAAAA
Organism: Stegophylla sp. TES_Ste_2020; assembly: GCA_025469315.1. Taxonomy (NCBI): domain Eukaryota; kingdom Metazoa; phylum Arthropoda; class Insecta; order Hemiptera; family Aphididae; genus Stegophylla; species Stegophylla sp. TES_Ste_2020. Next base: position 4,409 of record JAIPRM010005435.1, on the reverse strand, counting down.
ATAATGCAGGCAATCGTCAACCGCAATAAGTAGTTTAGCACAAATCAAAAGACATTTTGAATCAAAGATCCATTATTTTCATTCCATTGCGGATTTTAGATTTCCAATAAGAATAGTAACGAAACATTATTGATAACTTCTGTTCTTCAATTATTAAAATTCAGTAAACCAAACCTAACCGTTAGATTGTATAATAAAACACATTATAGGGGTTTTCAGCATTCGGTTGTTGATATTACGTTATTGTTACAATGTAGGAACAATGATAACCTATAGCTTTTCCACAACGATGACCTCATATTTTCATAACATAAAACTGTAAACAAAATTTATTTTTACGGAAGTTAGATTTTTTTTTTCTTTATCTCTTTTTTATGCGAAGTTCCTAATCAACATTTAGCTATTAAATCATTTTTGAATTATTGTAGAAACAATTCCAGTAAACTCGGAATATTTTAGAAACTGAACCGATCAATAAACTTATACGCGAATGCAAATTTACTTCGGCAAATTTATTAGCCGACCCAGACCGGAGAGGGGATCTAGTACTTTTCAACGGCGACGCCGTCTCGACGAGCTATTAGACGATACGAAGACGCCGATTTAACGATAAAAGCCATTATTAAACTTAAATTGCTTACCTTTTTTTTATACCTTTATTGCTAACCTTTCGCCCGATCAATAAATGCAGCATTATTACATATTAACCCTAATCGACGATTTTATTCAATATAGATTTCGTTATTTATCAATAATTTTATTCATTACTAAGTGATAAATATTAAGTTATTATAATGATCCTAAGAATTATTAACTGTAAAGACCTATATTCAATAAAATATATAGCATATTATATTATAAATTACAAACCGTTTACTGCTTATACTTTATGTATAATATTGTATATTGTATATTTTATTTAATTATTATTAAATATAATTGTGTAGCTACTAGTCACCAACTATTTGTTCATGTAGTTTATCAATAACTGAATAATTAATAATATACAATCAAGAATAGTGGGTACAATCACAAAAACAGTTTCAAAAATGTATTGAGTATAAAAATGTCGGTATCATACTATCGTCCATTTTTATTATATTATAATATTTATCAAATTTTATATCAAATATCGAATTTAAAATTCAAGTAAATCCTATAAAAATACAATAACTATAATAAAAAGTATTTAAAAGGATTTGGTGAATTTAAGTGATCGTTCGCGAGAAATCGAAGAATCTAACTTGTTAATTAGCATTTATTGAAAATCGTTGTGTTATTTAAGAATGGAAATTTAAATGTGATAGATAAGTAGGTACTAAATATGAAAATATACAAAAGGTACGTTTAAGTTAAAGGGAATTTTATAAATATTTTCGAACATAGTGTATAAAATATTATACACTTCGTTCCTCGAATTGGCGAATTGTTAGCGTTCTATGGTTAAATTATTGACATTCCGTTTAAAAAATGTATCAAGTACAAATCTATATACAATCTTTATGCCATACTTCATAAAACTTCGTTAAATGATTCAAATCGTACTCAATATTTCGAATAATACGTATAATAAATGCATGAAGTCACAAAATTTATATCACAGGCCTCGATGCATGAACACGAACTGTGCAGTTTGAGAAATTTTCATAACTATAACTACACGATATCAAAAAAAAAAAATCAAATAATCAATAATTTTATACAAAAAATACATTTTAATTTTCGTTTAAGTGAAAAAAATGTTAACTAAAATTTATTTATACTATATTATTACGCAACAAAAATACTTTTAATTATGAATTATTATTATGTCATTAAAATTATAAAATGTGGAATGAAAAATAGTAAATCGAAGAAATATGCAAAACTTTAAATTAAAAAATATATATATATATATATATATATATATATATATATATATATATATATACTCGTATCTTGCAAAATTATATATTAATAAATCATAAATCTTAATGTATGTAAGAGAAATAATAGCTAATTTAATTTCCATTACCAAATGGTAACCTAACCAAATAGTATATTTTCCACAAGGCACGAAGACTATGGCGTTCAGTTTTATATAGGAACGTTAAATTTTACCACGAAATCTTTTTTTTTTTTTACAATTAACCGTACAAAATATGAATTGAAACTGAACTATAATTTACACGAATATTAATGTATTTTTGAAATTACATATACTTTTTATTTATGTTTCTAAAATACATTAAATAGAACGTTTAAACTCATAAAAAGTGAACTTGTATCAACATTAAAATTTTAGAAGTTATTACTATAAATAAATTTGTTTTTATAAAATCACGTCAGTGGCCTTGATTTGCGTTATTGAGAAAACTTTAATTTACATTTTAAAATTGTGCTAATTGTTATATCTGTCTAATATATGAAAAACTAGTTATATAGCATTTCCTTACGAGTAAGTGTACACACATATAGGTACAGAATAACAATTCACAAGTGGTGTAACCGCTTTTTGCCACACAAATATTTATATTTTTCTGGATTAAAGGCAAAGTCTGATTTAGAAATATCGAGGAATAAGACAAGTTAAAAAATATAGCTCATTCTCTAACCAATCACTTTTTCGTTTCATATGTCTCGATATTTTGAAATCAGACTTTGCATCAACCCCAGAAAAACAAAAATACTGTGTGACTTGAACACTGCTACAAACACTCGTACTAGTCAATTACAGTCACACGCCTCGGATGATGTTTTAACGATCATCTCTATTATTGATTCGTTCATCCGTAAAATCATTAACCCCAACAATTTACACAGAAAGTAGGTATTATAATTTTAACACTGAAACTGCATCACCGAAAAAATATCAACAAAAACTCATATTCCCCAAAATTAAATTACAATATACTTAAACACTAATCTTATAAGTAGGTACCTAAAATCAACTTGGAACTTGTCAGTTATAGTACTTTTCATAAAGACTCGTGAGATCATCTATGACATAAAATGGTTAAGCACTTGAGTTTAAACTTGTCTTGAACACACGGATATTAAACAGAATAGGTTTTTTTTTATAAATGTATAGATGATATAAAAAATTATTTTTAGAAAAACATGTAAATTAAGTCATTTAAAGCAACAACAAAAAAAGACATAATATTTTTCAACTACGCATGCTGATTTCTAATAATAAATTGGGTAATTGTATTCGAGGAAAAGTCATGACAAGAATGAAAATATGTTAACAATGGTAAATCCTAAACGATAATTAGTAGCTTATAACTATTCATACCAACCATTCATAACTAATGTGAGTTAAATAGATATAATTACTTATTATTATCAGTTGAATAAATCAAACAAAATTAAAAAACTGTTAGTACTCTTCTTACGTTGAAATATTAGGCCTGTATTACTATTTCGACATGGTTCCAATGGATTTTTTAATGATGGGTGGTACTTTTTGGTGTCACCGTTTAATTTTTTACTTGGTTAATAAATTCATTATTTATTTAATATATTATGATGAATATAATTTGTACTAAAATTTTTTGGTGTGTAGTCAATTTTAATAAAACTTCAATAATTTTAATTGTGTTGTGTGTTGAAATTTCGTTAGCTCACAAACGTTTCAAAAGAAATATTGAAAAATTTTAATAAATATTTGATTATGTATTAAGCTAATATTGTATTGGTTTTATAATGATATATTTTCACTTTGTGAAATCAAAACTCAAAAGTTTAATCGCTAGTGGTCTAGTAAATTAAAATAAAATCTGTTTAAACAAATCAGTGTGGTATAAACGTAAGTCATACATTTGTTAAGAGTTTTAAAGTCAAAATTTGGCTGTTATACAGAATATGTTTCATTTTCTCACTGACAATCATTTTCTCTTGAGGTGTTTTTCTTGGTTTTAATTTATGTGCGATTCTTTTTGTTATATTAGTTAATTTCACACAAAGAACCTCTTTTAATTTCTCAATTAGTAAAAAATGATATGTATAGACTTCATATCGGGCATAAGCTTTCTATGAAACGATTTACTACGATTCAACTTATGTTCTTAAGTAGGTACCTAGGTACAAATACTACTCAAGATATTTTGGGAAAAATTTAATTTTGAAGTAATCAATCAAAAATTTCCTCTAGTTTTTCTTGTACTGGTACATAGCCGTTAACACAAATGTTTTCTATTACATCAAGTGACATACAGCAACCTATTCGTACAGTTATGTGAACAGGGATATCGTGTAGGGTCGTGTATCTAAGATACATTATTTGTATCTTGTATATGTTGACATCTATTAACTGAATGTAGTTTTAGATTCTGAACGTTAGTGAAGAAGCTTATGTTTTTACAATGATGTTTATTTTTTTTTTTCTTCCTCTGTGAACACTTTTTCGTATAGAACCACTGGTCCAA
>JAIPRM010005434.1:0-20588 GCA_025469315.1 Stegophylla sp. TES_Ste_2020 | reverse complement strand
ATATTTGCAAAATCACAAAATTCTTTCAAATGTTCAACACGTACAGTATAAATGTGAAAGAACTGGAAAATCTTGTTTACTATAGATTCTATATCAATCGGCAAAATATCAGCACTTGATTGCATTGTGTTGTGCAAAACATGAGCAGCGCAGCCAATACCACAAATATTATTCTTCAAACTTTTATTTAGAAATGAAAAAACATTTTTTGTTCCTTTTCTATTGGGCCCTCCAAAGTTTGTGTTGTAATTATCGCCAGAAAATGCAATGATTTTATCTGATAATTTGTATTTATTCAAAATCTCAATAATATAATTTGTTAAAATATCACCAGTTTCGCCTTTTAAATTTGTTATTTCCAAAATTTTTATTTGTACGCCCGTTTTTTGGTTGAAATAGCGAATTAGAATAGGTACAACTTTTAAGTTTTTATGATTTGAGTTATCTATCATGATTGTTGCAAACTTTGCAGATTTTAATTCATTACAAATTTGTTGCATTGCAAAAGGAGCAAAAACGTTTAAAATAATTGATTCAGTTTTAGTACGAGCACAAGAGAATTTTTTGTTATAATTATGTTTCAAAAGAGTTGATGTGCAGTCCATTGATCTAAAAGAATGATTATGGACGACCGCATGAAATGAAAATAACCCCTCTTCTGCTGCGACACGCTTACTTTTATCAGATAATCCAACTGGACTTTGTTTAAAAAAAAAAGATGTAACTTAATCATTACTTGACATAGAAGATACTGCACGTAAATGTTTCGCTTTGGTAATATGTTGTTTTATGTCTGTTCGGCCACCACTTTCAATTGAAAATACAGAATTACATACTGAACAAAACACTTTTCCAATTTCTTCAGCATCTTTTAAAAAATAAAATTCATTTTTTAAACTTTGCATAAAAGCGCACCTTCTTTTTGGCATTGTAAAACACGTACTGCATACATTGCACAAGACCAAGATGTGTATGTGTTTTATAACAACACATTATATTTATACATTGAAAATACATATACATATATAATAAATAATATTTACAGAATTAAGGTTGAAATAGACTATACTTATATAGAGGAGAAATATTCAAAAATAAAATAAAAACTAAAAATAATTTCGATTGCTTGATAAAAATAATTAACTTCTAGTGTTATGAATGCTATTTATATTTATTACATCAAGTTACAATGATGATATATTATTCTTATTGTCATAATTTCGGGAAATCAATATAAATACCTACGCTATAAATAAATCTTTTGACATGATTTCATAGATAAAAATATTTAAAGTAGTTTATTATTAACATTTTTATCAATTAATCGCTAAAATCACTATTTGATGAAAAAATAGTGGAAAACAGGATTAAAACAGGACAGTTGCGAAAAACAGGACTAAATGGGTCCTGTTTAATTCCGATTGAAAAAAGAGGACATCGAGCTGAAAAACAGGACAATCATACAGGACGTATGGTCACCCTAATCTAGACACCAGGTTTTAAAACAATCGGTGGGGCCAATTTTCTTATATGTACGTTAAAATTTTAGGTAAAACTAATGAATTTCATCTAAATTCTTATTTCAAACGGGTATAAAAAAAAAGTTGACTTAGCTAGTAGACTACTAGCAAGTAGTCAATTATTATTAACATCCTAACTGCCTTTAAATTAACATTAGCTGTTCATTGTATTATTTATTTATTTCAACAGAAAGTATCTTAGAAAGACTCCCTCAGCACCTTACTATGCTCAGTTCTGCCTTCAGTGTAATTCTTTCTATTTATTTTTAATACAGTCATAGTAAAGCCAGTAATGCATCTAGGAAAAAAGGTATATGGTAATATGTAGCCTTTTCCATATATGATATAGTTTTAAAGTTGAATATTTAATATTTATGTAATATATGTTATCATAATAATCAAAATAAGAATTCTATATTTATGCACTTGTTTGATTAAATTTTACTGTTGCTTTTAATCAATCATATTATAGTATAATTATAATCTTTATCAATGAATATTGTGTATTTTAAATCTTATCTACAACAGATAATTGTCAGATAGTAAATTTAGATGGAAAATTTATAATTCTGGGTTCCAATGTTTGATGTTAGTATTAATTTTTGAATACATAGTGGCATTATTCAAACATTTTCTTGCTTTTGTATACTAATATTTTTTCATTTTCCGTGTGATATTTAACTTAATTATAAAAAAAAATTATATTATGTATTTGTATATTAGTTTTATACTTATTTTTATTTTGATAAAAAAATTTTCCAGACTTTTTGGTGCAGAAGATGTTGACTTGCGTACGTTAGCTGCTCAACCAATTGTTCTTACACCACCACCTCCACCACAAATATCAGAAACTCAAACTCCTGATGTTGGTAAATCTTGGGCGAAATATAAGGAAGTCAAACCTGATACATTTAAAACGCCGTACAAGTCGCCTACTAAAAAAATTCCTAGTGAATTAAAAGAAACATTAGTTGACAGTAATAATACTATGGATGTAGATATGAGAGCTAAACCCAGACAAAATAATAAAAGTCATATCCTTAGACAAGCTGAAGAGGCCTTAAATGCAGGAAGTATATCTTTTGATGAATACAAAAAAATTATGTGTCAGGTAAAAAATATAAACCCTTGAAAATAAATATAAATTTATTTATTAATTATTAATTTTATTTCTAAGGTAATTGAAATGACTGAGGTGGAAAAACTAGATGAAGCCAATTATACTGATGAAAGTAATAAAAAATTAAAAGAGTATACTATTCCGAAAGTAACTCAACCAGTCAATGGGAATGGAATTGATTTACAGCCTAACATTGAAGTAGCTGCTAGTATTGATAAACCTATTGTAGGGGAAAACTTTCCTGCAGCTAGTCCTTGGCAATTGGGCACCAACAAAAAACCAAGTGACGTCAGTGGAAGTGATAGCGATGGTTCTTCTAAAAGTGATTCTACAGGTTCAGAAGAATCAAAAAGAATTAAGAAACCTAATGCTGATGATCGACCTACTTTTAATAGGCATAAATCATTTAAACGTAATGAAAAGGACAGTACTAAAAGTCGAAACTGGAGAAATAATAAAAGTTGGAATTCTAGACCAGAAAATGGATCTAGATTCTCTCAAAATAGAGTTGAGCCATGGTCCAGAGGACCTCGTCCAAATTATTCTCATTCGACTAGAGCTCTTGTTCCACCGCCTATGTATGAAGTGCCAAGACCTACTGCTCCCTTTGCATCTTCTTCACCTGATTGGACAGTACCTGTTATTCCTCCTTCAGATCCCATAATATTAGAAATGATAGCTAATGATGCCACCCAAACAATCAATATTGATGGTGTATCTAGAGAAGTACGATTCTATGGTCCAACTGCAATCACTTTTGTTTCTTGGGATGATCCTAGAGAAATATATTTTCAAGGACCTCCCAAAAACGTTATATTTGATGATCTTTTTTCAGTTTTATGTCATTTCAATGCTCCTGATAGAGAATTTTTATTAGATTGTCAACCCCATCGTGTGCGTTTAGGTGCACCAACTCGAGAATTGTATTTAGATGGTAAATTCTATGAATGTTTTTTTGGCGGAGCTCCAATTTTTACCGATATTGGTGGTGTCAAAAGATCTGTTAAACTAGAAGGTCCTCCTCCGTCAGTTAATATAGGCACTTCTAAAAGACAAGATTTAGTTGCCGGCCGTATTGCTATTATTATTGATAATACATATACAATACCTGTGTACTTGGATGCTAAACCACAGCGTATTGATGTTGGGAACACAGCACTTATTCTTCGTTTTATTGATGGTTTGATGAGAGCAATGATAAATGATCAACCCTTCAAAGTCAACTATAATGGACCACCACAAGCAATTATTGTACGAGGCAATAAACATTACTTAAGGTTCACAGGATTACCACCAAACATTCGTCCTGGATGTGCTGTCATTTCTCAAATGATGGGTGTTGTATTAACAGATGACACAACTCCTGAATCTGTACCACCAATACCGGCTCCACCAATGCCTCCCAATTTCACAACATTTGAAATTTCTCCATTAGCAACTATTGAAGATACCAATAAACCTCCAGTTCAATCATTATCTTCAACTTATTCTTTAGCTCCAAGTAAAATAAACATTTTAAAAAAGTATTTTTTTTTTTTTTTTGGGGGGTTTTTCATAGTAATTTTATTTTTATTTATTTTTTAGGTTCGACAGTATCTTTACTGCCTAATGTACCAAAATTAGAACCTGTAGTTAAAAAAGCATATGTAGCACCCGCAACACCTGCTCCTACTCCAATTACTCCTGTTTTGCCAAGTAATATGGATATTAATGAGTTATTCAAAAAGTTGGTAGATAGTGGAATTGTACCAAAAGACAAACCAAAAGAAGTTCTTCAGTCAAAAATGAAAAAGAAAGACAAAGAAGTAGAAAATTTAACTATAAAACCTGTGGATTTTTCAGACCCTTCATCATTAAAACAGTAATTTTTATTTAAACTATGACTAATTATTTGATACAATAATCATGATATATTATTACAGAAAACAGCCTGGATTAATACACAATTTATATTCAGGAATTCAATGTAGTTCTTGTGGTATTCGTTTCATCACTGAATTTACTATTAAGTATAGTAGTCATTTAGATTGGCATTTTAGACAAAATAGGCGTGAAAAAATGGCAAGTAAAACAGTTCAATCTAGAAAATGGTATTATGATACTAGTGATTGGTGTAAGTACGAAGAGCAAGAAGATGAAACTACTAGAGGTAATTAATTTTATTATTATTACCTTTATTTCACAATGTTTTTAGTATGCTAGTGTTTTTACAATATTTATTTTTTTATATGTACACATTTTGGTATAAAAATATTTGTCCAAAAGTTTTGACCAGCAATATTTTGAAATCTGATAGATTTGCCTTTAAATGGTACTTTAGAAGAGTTATTTTTTGAACTTCTCAATTCTTCAATTTTTTTTTTGAAAATACACCCAAAATTTGACAAAAACTATTATTTTTTGATCCAAACTATATGAAAATTTAAATATAGATAGAAAATAACATAAGAAAGATATTGGCGCAAGAAAATTTTGGAAATATAAAAAAATTTTTTTGGATATTTTTCTAACATTTTTTTTTCTCATTTGTTCTTTATATTATTAACTTCTTTTGTTCAGAATCGTCTTATTGAAGAAATGATTTATAATTTCTTTAAAATTTAATACACCCACCAAGAGCTTCACACCCGAGATGCGAAGAATACTCGTCGTATGAAGTATGTCCTGCTTTTTTCCTTTTATTTATTGGTTGAAAAGAAATTAGTATAGACAAATTATCTGGACACACTTCGCATCATGGGTATTCTTCACTCAGCGGATCAAATGCTTTTGAATACTTTGCTCAGAATTGTTTTACTGAAGAAATGTTTTATCGTTTAATTTTTTTTTATGCATTTTAAAGCTTTCTTGTGGTAAAAATTTTTCAAGCTTTTAACGAATATTATAGATTTTGAATATGCCATTTTCATTATTTTTTTGAGTGCAAGAGCCATAGTTTCAGTAAAATAGTTTAAAAATATGTCATCTCCAAAATGGTACAAATTAGTCCTCTCTTTAACTTCAAAGTAAATTTAATTTCTTTTTTACATATAGAATTTTTAATATGAATCGTTTAAAAACTTAACTGTACATTTATATTGATGTTCAAAAATGTGTAGATATTTGCACAATATATACAATTTAGTCTCTATAGTATCTTTTCCAAGAAGTGGAGGATGAGATTCCACCACCATTATTACTTTTATTTTTATATAGTAAATTTATAAATATTTATGTGTTGTTAGCTGCCAGTTGGTTTGATTTACAAGCAGAACAGGGTGCTAAAGAAGACGAACAAGTAGAAGAAGAGAATGTACCTTGTATTCCAGCTGGTGAAAACAGCGAATTAGCTGCTTGTTATTTATGTCACGATCAATTTGAACAATTTTACAATGAAAAAGATGAAGAGTGGCAATTGAAGAATTGTATTGAAAAGGATAAACGTTTATACCATCCACTATGCTACGAAGATATGATTGTAAGTTAAATATATATATTAATTTTAATATTCCTAACATTGGAAATTTTATTTTTCAGAAAACTCGAGAAGAAAAAATACGAAAAAGACATGAAGCTATTGAAGAAGCTAAACAAATAGAAATCCAGAAAATGGAACTTAAAAAAGAACAATTGGAAAACCAAAAAATAGAAGTTGAAGATCAACAACCCTTGAAAATCTCTAAAGTAGAATGTGAAGAACCACAATTAGAGAGCCAAAAAGTTGAAATTAAAGAAGAACAGCAAATGGAAAGTCAAAAAATAGATGTTAAAGAAGAACAATTAGTCCTCTCTAATGAACATGAAGTGGAATCACATGATATAAGATTAATTAAAGAAGAAGAAATCAAACAGAAATTTGAAAAAGAAAACGAAGAACAAATTTCTGATGACAATGTTTGTGTACCAGAGTCAGTTTTTCTAGAATCACAAATTGAAGAAAATGCAAAAGTAAATACACATGAAGAATTAGATGTATCAAATTCCATGGAGGTTATTCAAGAGACTGAGGTTTTATCACCAAAACTCAAGGATGAACCTGTTATTGAAGATAATAATCCTTCATCCTCTCCAGTTACTCAAGAAATTGTACCAGATAAAATAAAAACAGAATCTCCTCTTGTTTCTACAATGACATGTTCAATTGATGGAAATACTAACACTGAATGGAATGTTCCAGTTGCCCCTGCAATGGGTACAATTAAAATAAATATAAGTCAAAAAATCACGCCTACTTTAAAGCCAATTGCTCCCACTTTAGAAACATCTATTGAACCACAGTCTCCTCCAGATTTCACTCCGACATTTGGAGAAATTGATCCTGATCAACCACCTCCCCCTGGTCTAGAAATGGAAACAGTAGTGGCTCCTAAGAGGGAAACAAAGGAAATGAAACCAAGACTACAACACAATGCAAAAAAACTTAGAGAATATCCAATAGTTCACAAAGGCAAAGAAATGTCTGGTTTATGTTCAATAATGTAACTAATAATAAAATTGCCTTTCATATGAATATTCTTTCAAAATTATGTTTAATTAGACTTGTTGTAAATGTTTTGAAAATTAAAATGTGATATATATATATATATATATATATATATGTATATAATTAAATTATAATGTAGCATACTTTTTTTGTATAAATTAAAATATTGTTTTAGTTTAGTTTAAGCACACATTGTTGATTTTTTTTACCAAAAATAAATTATAATTTTGTAATATTTATGATTTTGATTTTATCATAATAATACTTTTTGTCTATTATTATTATGTATAATATATTTGGCTCATATAAAAATAGTTTATAAAATTAATAATATGTATTTAAAATTTACAGGGTTTAAATCAAGTTAGTAATCAACTCAATAAAAGAAACACATTTCTTTTTGCTTCTTGAAAAATATGTTTGTGCTAAAAATTACATGAACAACAATAATTGATAATTTTGTACTTGTCTAAGATACTATTGAATACAGTATTTTGGTTCTAATTAATTTTTATGATGGATTTCACTTTTCCAATAAAGATTTATTCTACATTTAATAATTTGATGTTAAAATTTATTTTCCTATTAATTTCTATTTTATAAGTGGTACATTGTAATGCAGTATTAGTTAATAACATGCAATTTTTTTATTAAATGATGATAGCAGTTTTAGAGCAAAAAAACTAATTGACTAAAAATTCTAGTTTTAATATATCATACTAGAAAGATTCACTGACGCCCACTATATATCTCAAATATGTTTCACAATGACATTAAATTTAAAACTGTATGAGAAGCCATGTACATCATGACAAACTTAAATCACCCAAAAGTGAATAAACTAGACAATTTATTCCTGGTAGCTTTAGACTTAAATGCCGTGATCAGGTATAAAAATAATAAAAAAAAGTACTGAATGATTTTTTTTTTTTAACCACATTTTGTAATGACATATTTTTCTTATTTTCTAAATAAAATAATTGTTGGAAATTTTGATCTATAGTGAATAATGTAGCAAAATAACAAATTGATAAACATGGTAATTGTATAATGTATTTTACATTAAAACAATGCCAACACTTTCTAACTATGGGTATATTATATTGTACCTAGAATTATTTTTAATATTTACTTAAGTTTTTTTTTACTCACATTAAATTATGAAAATAAAACAATTTTTACATCCAATTATTTTGCTGAAATTTTTACTTATTCAGCATATTAAGTTTTTTGGAGATTCAGCATTTAAGTATTCCATTTTGTGTGAACAATATTAAATTGTATAATACATTAATGTATTATCACATCAAATAAATTAATCAATCATTGCCAGTTAAAAATTTGCTTGAAAAGTAGTTATACATTTGTAAGTTTGTTTTCAAGTATATCAACAGTTTTTTTAAAGATAAAATATCTTTCTAAAAAGGGTACATAGTATATATTCATAATAATATATATATATATATAATTTTACAAGATTTCAATATTATATAATACATTTAATTTAGCTGAAAGAGTGTCAGTGGTGCCGGATTGTAATTGAATGATAGCAATTATTTTTTTAGAAATATACCTTCTTTTCCCAACACTAGTAAGTTTGCCCCCTTCCCACAGACATCAATATACTGATGAGCATGTCTTTATGATTTCTACCTTTGAAAGTTAGGTTCGGCATTCAATTCCATTGTAAACATATTATTGCAATAATATAGTTAAACTAAAAATGACTAAAATTAATAAATAATGGAAATATGAAATTGAATTTTACTGAGGATCACATTTTACAACTATGAGGCCATCGAGGAAATGCTATAGCGTCTTTAATATTCTGTATATCCAACAATACTTGAAGAAAACGTTCAAACCCAATGCCAAAACCTGCAGTAGGTACGTTACCAAATTTCCTTAATTCTAAATACCAATCTAATTTTTCTTCCAATCCTATGAGAGATAACTTTTTTTTTAATAAATCATAATTATCTTCGCGCACACTCCCACCACATAATTCACCAACATTGGGACACAGTAGGTCCACAGCTGATACCTATAAAAAAAATAAGATGTATACAATTTAATTTAACAACCAACAACATTAATAATAATAAAAAAAAAATTACCAATGACTCATTATTAGGTATTGCTTTTGTATAAAATGGTTTCAAATCTTTAGGCCAGTCTATAACGAAAATTGGTTTTTGACCATTATATTTCACTAAAAACAATTCATGTTCTTTAGCTAATGGTTTACCTCGAACAATTGCATTTTTAAAACAATTTTCTTTTTCTAATACATCACATGCTTTCTGATAGGTAATCACTTCATAAGGAACTTTAATCAAGTTGATACAGTCATTGTCTTTAGAAGCACCAATCATTTTTCTGTAATGATTTATTTCATCACCAGATTCTTGTAATAACTTGTTTACTACAATAGATGTTGTTTTTTCTATTACACTTAAAAGTTGTTCTGTATTATCAATAAAAGCTTGTTCTGCTTCAATCATGTAAAATTCAGATAAATGTAATCTAGACTTAGAATTTTCAGCTCTAAAAGTAGGCCCTATCGTAAAAACTTTACTTAAAGCTCGTGCCATACATTCCAAATGCATCTGTCCAGATACTGTTAAATATGTTTGTCCATTAAAGAAAACTTCCATGGGCGACTGATGGTCTCGTGAAACCATTTCTTTAACTAAATTATCATTATCTGGTCGTACTGAAAATACTTCACCAGCTCCTTCACAATCATTAGAAGATAACACTGGAGCATTTATTTCTATAAAATTATCATTTGAAAATCTATTTCTTATAGCACTTGACATTTTATCTCTGAGTCTCAGTAGACAGCTAAATGTCGAAGTACGTGGTCGTATATGTAAATGTTGTCTTACATAATCAGCATGGTACGTCTTACGAGGAGCAAATGGATAACCATCTTGAACAACACATGGTCCGTATACATTAATAGACTCTGCTACCAATTCAAGTTTATTACTAGGATTTTTCACCAAGACACCCTCAGCTTCAAAAGAACATCCATAGGTCATTGTAGGTGGAATTTTGTTTTTAGGTATTACTACTTGTAAACGATGATAAGTAGAACCATCATCTAAGTCTACAAACACATTTTCTTTCATTTTACGCATTCCTTTTGCCCAACCCTGAAAATCAAATAATTTTTTAGACCTATACATAATATATATATATATATATATATAAAAATATATTAGGTATATAGTAAAATTAATTAATATTATATTAAAAACTTCATAAGTTCATAATATATTTAAAAACCATACCTGAAGGTTAAGGGTACTTTTATGTTTGCCCATATTAACTTTCATGAGGTCAATGAATATTTTCGTATATATATTATAAATCTTTAAAAATTGGTACATATTAATAAACTTCACACCAACAGATAATAAACATATTAATTAATTGAAGTTATTTACAAAAGTATTTTATTTAATTTAATTTTTGTATTGTATTAAATATATGGAATAAACCATTTAAAATACATTATGCAGTATATATATATTATTTTTATAAATGTTAAATGTTAAACTGAACAGTTATTTAGTTGTTTATAAATTTAAAAGGTACAAAGGGTCAACACTGGTCATCATACATTAGGATAATTCTTAAGAATCTTAAGTTTTTAAGGTAATTGGTGGAGGCAAAGGGAACATAAAATGGAGCAACAATTCGAGAAGGACGTTGAAGTACAGGAAAGCAAATTAAGAACAGCAAATGAGGAAAGTCAATATTACCTTGAATAAAATTGTTCAAGAACTTATTAAGTACTCGAAATATGTCTACACTCTGTCAAGGAACAGTCAGCAACAGGTTCATAGTAGTATTGAAAATAAATAAGTTTAATTTTTTCATTATATCAGTAGGTAGTAAAAATAAATTTGTTCATCATTATAAAAAAAGAATTTAAAACCGATATTAGAAATAAATTCATCAATATTGGTTTGAATGTGTATAAAACAAGTTTTTACTCAGGTGGGTATCTTGATATTTGATTCAGGACTTATTATTTCATGAAAATAAACTATTACCTTTAATTTTTTTTTTCCGCCCTCGGGTTGCGATTCTAGAATATCTTTTACTGAACAACTGGAATAAAAATGTTTACTGAAAGAATATCTGGATAAATTCAATAACTTCAATGTCATTTTTACCAAATTTTCTACTTTACTTTTAAACTTGAATTATTATTAGATAAAAAGAAAAAAAAAACACCTATTTTATGTTAACTTAATTTAAGTAAAACGAAGTAAAAAAATAATATTCAATTCAAATTTCAGAATTTAGTGGAGTTAATAGTACGATTAAAGATCCCAGTCAATTGTCAAAAGTTAACTTCATGCATGCTTTGCTTTACTATATTTATTGTTTTTGATACTTTATGATATCATGGCTTAACCTATTTTGAATAAAAGATAAATTAGTTGTTGCATGAATATGCAGAACGAACATCATTAAAACTTTGAAATAGATTGTAATGTATAAAAAAACTCAATTCAGAATATTTCACAAAACTGTTAAGTAAAATATAATAATTAAATAATTAAAATTTACTCAAACTTCAAACATCTTCAACTTCAATGTATAACACAAGTCACTGTAATAAAATATATGATTAATAATATGTATTTACTATTATCTACATATTATCGTACCACTAACATGGTATAAAATATGCGTTATATAACTAAGTTTTAATAACCACAAAAGTTGAAAACTTCTGCTATTTTTATCAGATAAGCTTCCTTAGTATGTTGTACTGTTGTTTATTGTTTCAATTTATTTACATTTAATCAAGATTCATTATATTTAATTAAATAACTAAGGCATGAGACATGAGTTTTTATTCTAATTTATTTTACTCAATCAGTTCATTCTATACGCACACTATCTAACTTTTTTGTTATTATCTAAAAAAGGATTGAATAAACAAACACTGAAGTAAATCAAGTATTTTCCTTCTTTGTAGAACTCTTTTTTTTATCTAATGGTATTATTTACTCTTCAGAACATGGCTACTGACAAGGTGACACTAACTGATGCTTTATCAAATGTTGACGTACTGGATGAACTTACTCTACCAGATGAACAACCATGCATAGAAGCACAACCTTGTTCAATTCTGTATCAAGCCGATTTCGATACAAATTTTGAAGATCGAAATGGATTCGTAACAGGCATTGCAAAATATATTGAAGAAGCCACTGTGCATGCTAGTCTTGTAAGATTGAAAATGTAAATGTAAGTTATATTTTGTTCTACATTATTATTATTTTTTGTATTAGAATGAATTATTAGAAGAAGGTCAAGTACATGCAGTTATGCTTTATACATGGCGTTGTTGTTCAAGAGCAATCCCACAGCCAAAATCTAATGAACAACCTAATCGAGCAGAAATATATGAAAAAACTGTTGAGGTTTTAGGACCTGAAGTTAACAAGTTGCTTCAGTTTATGTACTTTCAAGTAACTTTCATCTTTATTGATTATATCATTTTATTTAGTGATAAAATATAATTGTAATTCTTAATTTTGTTATTTATTAGAGAAAAGCAATTGAACGGTTTTGTGGAGAAGTTAAACGTTTGTGTCATGCTGAAAAACGAAAAGACTTTGTTTCTGAAGCGTATTTGTTAACTCTTGGAAAATTTATCAATATGTTTGCAGTGCTGGATGAGCTAAAAAATATGAAATCTAGTGTAAAAAATGATTATTCAAGCTACCGTCGAGCTGCCCAATTTTTAAAAGTCATGGCTGACTCTCATACATTACAAGAATCACAAAATTTATCAATGTTCTTAGCTACACAGAATAAAATTAGAGATACAGTCAAAGAAAATTTAGAAAAAATTGCTGCTTATGAAGATCTTTTGTCTGATGTTGTCAATTTATGTGTACAAATGTTTGAAACTAAAATGTATCTCACTCCATCAGAAAAACATATGCTTGTTAAGGTAAAAAATTAGTAATTTAATAAAATTTATTTCAATTAAAATGTATTTTAATAGGTTATGGGATTTGGACTGTTTCTCATGGACAATGAGTTATGCAATATTAATAAATTGGATCAAAAGAAAAAACTAAACTTAGGCAAAATTGACAGGATATTCAAGGTTTAATATTACATTATTAATTTAAATCACTTTTATTTAACAGTATTAATTTTCGTAACATTTTAGAATTTGGAAGTTGTACCTTTATTTGGAGATATGCAGATAGCACCATTTAATTACATCAAACGATCTAAGCACTTTGAACCTGGACGTTGGCCTTTATCTAGTTCTCCGCAAATTAGTCCACAAGCTGATCTTATGGTACATTTGCCTCAAATCAGAGAAGATCACGTGAAGTATATAAGTGAATTGGCCCGTTACAGTAATGAAGTAACAACAACTTATAAAGAAACAAGAACTGATACGGAAAACAAAGATACTGCTGAATTGGCATTAAGGGGCTTACAACTATTATCGGAATGGACAAGCGTTGTGACAGAACTATATTCTTGGAAATTACTTCATCCTACAGATCATCATCAAAACAAGGAATGCCCCATTGAAGCTGAAGAATATGAACGAGCCACGCGATACAATTACACAGATGAAGAAAAATTTGCACTTATTGAAGTAATAGCCATGATAAAAGGCTTACAAGTACTTATGGCTCGAATGGAAACTGTTTTTACAGACACTATTCGTCGTAATATTTATGCAGAATTACAAGATTTTGTTCAGTTAACATTAAGAGAACCATTGAGAAAGGCCATTAAGAATAAAAAAGACCTAATTAGAAGCATACTCGTTTCAGTTCGTGAAACCTGTGCTGATTGGCAGAGGGGTGTAGAGCCTTCAGCAGATCCAGCTTTAAAGGGGAAGAAGGATCCAGATGTTGGATTTGGCATTAAAGTGCCACGGCGAAATGTTGGTGAGTTATTATATTTATTAACTATAGAAAGATACCTATTATTTAATTTGTATTCATTTTTTAGGTCCATCATCTACTCAGCTATACATGGTTAGAACGATGTTAGAATCATTAATCGCTGACAAATCAGGCGGTAAGCGAACTATACGAAAAGATATTGATGGACAGTACCTAATGCAAATTGATCAATTTCATAAGACTTCATTTTTCTGGAGCTATCTCCTTGGATTCAGTCGTAAGTATAAATAGTTTATTATTTAATTGAAATTATGATCTAATTAGAGATAATACTTGTTGGTAAAGGTGATTTTTAATGCAATAAATAGCTCACAGATGAAAATTAAATGTATTAGTATTTTGTGTAACCATAAAGCAGTGTTTCTCAAACTTTTCACCACTGTACCCTTTAGGTATAGGAAAAATTATTGCGGGCCCTTTGATAAAAATACAAAACAATAATGATTAATAATAATAATTTTATTGCTTTATATTAATAACTAAATATTTAAAATTAATATTTTCAAGTTTGGAAAACGTAGCCGTAGAGTAAAGGATGCACAGTGCTGAATATATTATATTCTAAAATATTTTGAAGAGTAATAAAACAAAATAAAATGTTTAAAGATTAATACCAGTATATCTTTAATCGTGTTATAGAATAATAATGCTTACAATAAAAGGGTTAAACATTTCTGAAGCATCCTATTTAATAGCGCTAAACCTCCCCTTTATATATTAAAGTATTTAGTACATAAACTTGAGTGAACTACTTGAGTTTCCTAGGTCTATTATTGTACTATATCCAATTTGTCTTAAACTTTGAAATGAATTATAGAAATCTAAGAAAAATATGATTAAAAATAAAAGAATTTCTTCTAGACTGTTGTCATGTTTCTCCAAAATTAACCTCATTAGCTTAAATCATAATCATAATGATATGAATCAAGAAAATGTACATAATGTATTCATTTGATAATTAATTTTTTTTAGAATCTTTACAACAATGTTGTGATCTTTCACAACTGTGGTATCGTGAGTTTTATTTGGAGATGACCATGGCAAGACGTATTCAAAAATGTACTGTGAAACATCAGCATAACGAAGAATGCAGTGATCTGATTACTATGGAGAAAAGAATTCAATTCCCTATTGAAATGTCAATGCCTTGGATTTTGACTGATCATATTTTAAAGACAAAAGAACCATCTATGATGGAATATGTTTTGTATCCATTAGATTTATACAATGACAGTGCTCATTATGCTTTAACTGTATTCCGAAAACAGTTTCTATATGATGAAGTTGAAGCAGAAGTAAATCTCTGCTTTGATCAATTTGTTTACAAACTAAGTGAACAAATATTTGCTCACTATAAACAATTAGCATCGAGTATATTATTAGACAAGAGATTTCGTGTTGAGTGTGTTGCTATGGGAACTTACCTTATTTTATATCCCAGAGCAAATAGATATGAAACTTTATTAAAACAACGACATGTGCAATTGTTGGGACGTAGCGTAGATTTAAATAAACTTATAACACAGCGAGTTAATGCAGATATGTTGAAATCTCTTGAACTAGCTATTGCTAAATTTGAAGGTGGTGATATCACCGGTATTGTGGTATGTTAATTTTTATACTTATTCTTAATGAAATGTAATAATATTATGCTATTTTAATTAACATTTATTGTTTAGGAACTGGAAGGTATTATGCAGGTAAACAGATTATGCCACAAATTATTAAGTAAACATTTAGCTTTGGATGAGTTTGATGCTATGTTCCGTGAAGCCAATCATAATGTTTTGGCTCCATATGGCCGTATAACTCTACATGTTTTTTGGGAATTAAACTATGATTTTTTACCGAATTATTGCTATAATGCCGCTACTAATCGTTTTGTTAAATGTCGAGGTATAAGTTTTACACAAGCTGTACAAAGAGATAAACCACCTCAAATGGGACACCATTATCTGTGGGGCAGCAAACAATTAAACCTTGCATATACAACTATTTATGCACAGTATACTGGTAAGTGTTATTTATTCTAAGCATATTTTTTAATTTGTCAATTTAATTTAAAATCAATATTTTATTTAATAGGATTTGTTGGTGCTCCACATTTCCGTACTATGTGTAAAATGTTGGGCTACCAAGGAATCGCAGTTGTTATGGAAGAACTATTAAAAATAGTTAAATCATTGATTCAAGGGAATCTTTTACAGTTTGCAAAGACATTAATGGAAGCCATGCCTAGACAGTGTAAATTACCTCGTTATGATTATGGATCACCTGGTGTTTTAGGATACTACCACGCTCAACTTAATGATATAGTGCAATATCCAGATGCAAAGACTGAATTGTTTCACAATTTCCGTGAATTAGGCAACACTATTCTGTTTTGTTTGCTAATGGAACAAGCATTATCTCAAGAGGAAGTTTGTGACCTTCTACATGCAGCACCATTCCAAAATATATTACCTAGACCATTTACTAAAGAAGGCGAAAAGACAGAGAGTAAACAAAAACGTTTGGAAGCAAAGTATGCAGCTTTGCAAATCGTTCCTAATGTTGAACGATATGGAACAGCCAAAGTAAGTTTAATTTAGATTAGCGGTTCTTAACTTGTGGTCTGTGAGTCTCAGACACTCATGTTAGTAAAAATCCAGGGGAAAAAAAGGTCCGGTAGTAGGAAACAAAAGCCCCAGAATAATTACCGATTATCAATTCAAAATATCATCACATTGCACAGCAAGTTGAGGGATGTATATAAATTGGGTGAGGTGAAGCAACGAGTGCCAAAACATGCACAGAAACTGTTGATAGTTATTAATAGCAAAATATTATTAAAGGCTCTGTCAAACAGAACGCGTTATTAACATCACTTTATTATCTTTGCATTATTAACGCTACCGCTAACGTTACATACGTCACGCAGTAAACAAAGCTTCAACTTTAACTAACACAATAATAATTATCAGTTTTGAAGAATTGAACTTAAACATTGAACTGAATATTATTTTGTTACATACAACAGTTATGATAAATGAAAACTGATTTTTATATATGCTCATACACCTAATGAATCCTCCATAAATAATTTCAAATTACAATAAAATATAAACATCATAATAAAATAAAGCTGCTCTAATTATCTTAAATAAACATTTATACAGTGTAGCACAAGTAGTACTAATATTTACAGGCATCTCTGGTTTGTCACAGTTAAGAAAAGTGCGAAATATTTAGTTTGCTGGGTAAGAACCCGTACCTGGCACCATCGTATTTTAATATTGTTGTCTTATCTATTGCATCACACTAACAGCATAAATACCGCGGAAATAGTTGGTATTAAGTATAATAACTGAAAATAATGAATTTTCAAAATAGAATAAAATAATTAGAAATCTATTGATGCACGTGGATTTTAATTTACACCATCGTATTCAGCGTTGAAAAATTTATAACATAGCAATAAAACAATATCAAATTTTTTGAAAAAACATTAAAATAGAAATATTTCATAATGTTTACTTTCTCTCAAAATATTTGTCTGTACTTTCTTCAATTTTTTTTTCAATCAAACACTTGTAAAATGTTTGATTCTTTGTCCGTAAGAAATTTTATTGTATCAAAATATTCACAATGAAATTCTCTATCTAGGTACCAAGTTTCAAAATAATCAGTCTAACCAATTTTCTTTTAAGTACATTTAAGTGTGTAATTTTAGGTAAAACTAACAAATTTCATTGAAATTTTTACCTCAAACGTTTTAATTTAAGAAAAAATTGATAGGTTATAGAAAAAATGTTGACATTGTAAGTTTTAATTAGTCTTTCAATTCTATTTGAATACATACAGGTTTAAGTTACATGATCGAAATTAATTTGCAATTACAAATATTACCTGGAAATACTCGCAGCTTTTTCTTTTGTTAATGCATAACTTTTGATGATATTTATTTAATTTTCATCAGAATAATGATTTTTTTGTGGATTTGTTATTTTTTAAATAATTTTATTTTTCAATATTAGCAGTCTGCCAGAACATTTTAACAGACATTAAAACTCTGACAATGAGTATTTAAAAAAATTAGATATCTGGTATCTGCATTAAAACTCTAGATAGGTTTGTCAAAACATGATGTTATCTGTTTGATCTGTTATTGTTATCTGTTTTTATTTCATTAAATTTTAATGTATGAATATTAAGATCCTGAAAATTGAATACAAATATACTCATATGTATTACTGACAGTACTGAGAAAATCTCAAAAATTGTAAATCAAATTTTTTTTTTATAACCTTTTAAAGTTGGTAGTTTGACGAAATTAGTTAGTTTTATATAAAATTATACACTTAAACATGTATAAAAAAGAATAGATTCTGTTTGATCTTTATGAAACATAGTTCATTGATAGAGAATCATATTGAAAATATTTTGATAGAAGAAAATTTTTTATGGACAAACAATTCAAAATTTAAGAAGAGTTTGATCAGAAAAGCACTAAAAAATTTACTGGAAATGCAAAAATAAATATTATCTTGAAACCAATTTTTGTTATTTAGTAATAACTTTCAAAATAACAGGTAGAAATTTGAAACTTTCACCAACTACTAAAAATAGACATGCGCATACTTTATAAATTTTACGAATACATTTAACAAATTTTGAAGTACAGAACACGTTGAAAACTATTGACTTATGAGGGGGGGGAATCTGTGGCTTCAATGTGGATTTATACAAGGTCTGTACACCACAAAAAGTTTAAAACTGCTGTCATACATATTAAATTATTATAATATTTATAATACACTTATTTAATTACATTTTTTAGCAAGTTTCGATTGCTCGTGATGGGGATCTGTTAACACGTGAACGTTTATGTTGTGGACTGTCAATATTTGAAGTAGTCCTTTCAAGACTTCGTGGTATGTTGGATGATCCTGTATGGGTAGGTCCCCCACCTCAAAATGGTGTGATGAACATTGATGAATGTACGGAATTTCATAGACTATGGTCTGCACTCCAGTTTGTTTATTGCATACCGGTTGGTGAAACGGAGTTTACTGTCGAGTAAGTAGTATTTAAATATATTTTATATTTGTTTTCTTTTATTTTCATTGTTAACATTATTTTAGGGAGCTTTTTGGTGAAGGTCTTCATTGGGCAGGTTGTACCATGATTGTTTTACTTGGCCAGCAGAGAAGATTTGAAGCTCTAGATTTTTGTTACCACATACTTCGAGTTCAAAGAGTGGACAGCAAAGATGATAATGTCAAAGGAATTGTATGTACAACATTTTTAAGCCATGTAGCCATGTACTATTAAATTCAATTTATTTACTTCACAGCATTTAAAACGTATGGTCGACAGAATACGTCGTTTCCAAGTACTGAATTCACAGATATTTGCCACATTAAACAAATATTTGAAAGCTAACGAGACAGATGCTAGTGCTGTTGAACATGTTAGATGCTTTCCACCACCAGTACATCCTTCACATCCCTCATCTCACTACTATAGACCTGATCAAAGTGGGTCGCGTTAAACTCTTGACTACTTGATATATTTTGAATTATTATATTTCAAAACTATTTGGTAAATTATATTTATTATTTATTTTATATTTATACATGTTTAATAATTTAATAATTATTGCATATTAACTATACAAAATTATATTTACTTTTAAATAAATATATTAATAGTATTTATTACGTGAAACATTTCCACAATTTGTTTAGTTAACTAGAAGTATATATTAAAAATAATTTTATTTGTATTATATTATTTTCTTAGTAATAATAATTATTGAACCATCTATTATTCTATACAGTTTTTAAAATAATAATTTTATTTTATACATTGAATTGAATTGAAAAATGATTATTCAAATTGAATATAATCATTGATATATTAAATAAGGATTTCTTAGCTAGTAGAATAAAAAATTTAAAAAATACAGTTGTGTTTTAAATTTTTTGTATTTTTAAACATTTATTCATAACTTCATGTCTTCATAAGTCCTCATCCTTAACCCACATTGTATCATATCATAATTTACACAATTCTTAAAAAAATGTAAAAATAACACCCAATTTTAGATTTTTTTTTAGACTTTTTGCATTGTTTGCAAATTTAATTTATTTGCGTGGTAAATATTATATTTTATTTGAATAAAGAATTACAGTGCGTTTTGAAATAATTTGTTTTGCAGATTAAATAAAGTATAAGCCACATGGTTTAGAGTAGGTTAAAACAAATTGTTATACAATTTTAAATGTAATAGATACGTTTAATAGAAATATAAAAAGCCTGGGTATCTTTTTTTTTTCTGTTAACACTTTTTCGTATAGAAATACTTGTCCAAAAGTTTCGATCAATAACTTTTTGAAACCGTATTCGCCTCTAGATTGTACTTTAGAGAGGTCATTTTTTGAATTTCTCAATTCTTCAATTTTTTTTTTGGAAAAAACTACCCAAAATTTGACAAAAACGACTCGGAAACCATCATTTTTTGATCCGAA
>JAIPRM010005433.1:0-20590 GCA_025469315.1 Stegophylla sp. TES_Ste_2020 | reverse complement strand
AAAATACAGAAATTTGTTTAAAAAAAAAAAAAAAAAAAATCAATTTAATACCTATATTTTATCTCAAATCAAATCCCCGTTAAATGATAATACATTTATTAATTTTAGATTCTGAACGAAGTGAAGAAGCTAGTGTTTTTACAATGATGTTTATTTTTTTTCTGTGTACAACTTTTCATATGGAAATACTTGTCCAAAAGTTTCGATCAGTAAACTTTTTGAAACCGGATTTGTCTCAAGATTGTACTTTAGAGAGGTAATTTTTTGAATTTATGAGTTCTTCAATTTTTTTTTTTTTGAAAAAATTGCCCAAAATTTGACAAAAACTACTCGAAAACCATAATTTTTTGATCAGAATTTTATGAAAATTTAAACATAGATAGAAAATTCTATAAAAAATAATAATAAATTTTGGAAATTTTTCTAACATTTTATTTTCTCATTTATGTTTTTATATTATTACCTTCCCTCGTTCAGAATTGTTTTATTGAAGAATATATCGTTTCTTTAAAATTCAATGCACCCGTCAAGAATATCCCACCCATCGTGCGAAGTACGTCCGGCTTTTTTATTTTTAATAAATTAAAAAATTTACATGTATTTTGTATAACGTGAAAGGCAATACAAATATTATTAGATTAGATAGAGAAATTATAACTAAGTGTTGTTTTTTTTTTTTTTTAGGTTTTTTGGATTGTTAATAATATTAGTTCAAAAGTTAATTTTGCATACAAGTATACACTTGTTATAAATATTGAAAATGGAGGTGACTTTAAGTAATAATAATAATGATAACATTAGTTATAATATAACAGCTTATGAAAACAACGTGTTTGTGTGATGAATACTTGGTACAAAAATATGACGTTTACTCAAACAATAATAATTGTGAGGCATTTTTAAAATTTTTAATTTCCACGACTCGGCACGGTTCTCGGCTTTGCGCCCCAAATTCATGGCTATAAAAATATAATATATGCCCCACAGAGTTTTCATTTATTATCATTCACGTCTCGAAATAACGTCGTAAGATCGAGCGCACGCGCGTTCCTACGGTCTCGCGCATTCGTATCAAGACGCACACATCAATGTATTACACATTATTATTAATAATAGTATTATAACTGTGGACCGGAAGCAAATACTCAGGTGCATTTGGAAAAATGCTGGCTGAGCTACAAATTTGAATCTCAACAATCTAACGATTTCAAAAATGAAATTATATTTTCCATATTTTGAGGTTTTTTTTACATAAATATGCATATTTTAAGATAAAATTGCATTTAACAGCATTTTACTTGTAGTATGTATATTAATATTTCATGAAAATGTCGGGGGCCTTGAGCATATTTCGAAATATATTTGTTTAGAAATTTCTCTTTATATACGTAAGAACGTCACCAATTTAAAATCAAAACACGTTCAAAATAATTATATTAACTACTTTAATAATTTATTATTTATTTGTAATTAAAACCTTGATCGTCATATGCTCGAATACTCCTCTGACAACAGATTCGCAAAACTTTTATTTGTGGAAGAATCCAACAAGTAATTCCAAGTATTCGTTTACTTATTCTTTTTTTTTTTTTTTAAAAATAAATGCATGTTTAGTGCATATTTTGATAGTTTTTAATACATGAACTTCCGGGCCCTAATTATTATAACACAACAGCAGCGGTGCAACATTTTTTTTTTTTTTTTTTTTTAGTATTGCATGTCCCCCAAAAACAACGATAACAATATTATAACAATTATTGATAACACACACAAGCCCCGCGCGGAGTACGACTTCCCTGGTTCATCGAGTCCAACGACTTGCTGGCCGGTCTAAGCTAAATTCGTTCCATTACTAATTTCTTCTATTTTAATTGTTCTAATTTAATAATAATATACGCATAAGGCAATTTCGTTAATAATATTACACCTATGTGTAATATTATATTTATTCCGCTATCAACTATAATACAAAACGTGCACAAAACTATGACAATATAATTATGATAATATCATCGTTACAATGCTATTTTTTTTTTCTTTTAATATATAATGCGTTTGTAACGTGTATTTATTTACTACACGGGTGCAGCGAAAATGTGATGATAAACTACGGGCGATCAACGTGTTACGTGAGAAGGATTTTTTAGTAGACGAGTGCTGGACATATATATGTCATAGTACGTTTCTTTCGGGTGAACTTTTCCTCTAAGAGCGATTGAAAACAAACGTGTGCAAACCAACCCGTGGCCGCCATATACGTATACCTTAATCAGCGGTTCCCAAACTGTGCTCCGGGGAGCCCTTAGGGCTCCACAGCTGTTTCACAAGGACTCCCTACAATAAAAATTTAATAATATAATATTAATTGTTCGTTATGCCACAATTATCATCCTTATGGTGACATAAAAAAAAAAAAAAAAAAGGTTATGGAGAACATTGTTTTTATAGTGACTGGAAAATTCTGAAAAAAAAAAAAACTCCAAATATTTCCATTTTTATGCTCAAAAAAAGGACGAGAATGCTTGATGAATCACCCTGTATTAAATATATATATATATATAGATCAAAGCCTCAAAGTCCATTCAAATGTGGTGATTCACCATAATATTATTTATCGTAGAACAGAGGCAAATTAAATTTAACATTAAATATTTCTTCGGGCTTCGCGAGAAAATAATGCTTAAAAAAAGGCACCGTGGTTGAAGAAGTTTGGGAACCGCTGACCTAAATGAAGCATTGAAATGTAATACGCTTAGAGTGACACCTAATGTGAAAAGAATCAAATTACCGTATCGAAATATTGTATCCGTTGCGCAATCGGATCACTGATAAGGAACTGTTATCACACTTTAAAATTAATGTTATTGTTTTTGTATTATTAAAATAATATGATAATATGAAAATTTAAAGTGGTACCAACCGAATGAGAAAAAAAAAATTTATTTTTCTCAAAATGGTCACTCTCAGCGTATTCCATTTGATCGCTTCAATTCACCGTATACGACGGTATGGCCTCTCTATGGTGCAAACAGTGAACATTAATTGTTTTCCCTTTAATTTTCAATACATTTACGTCACGCGCGTATAATCGTCGTCATTAAGGGTGAATTCTAAGTGATAGTTTTAGACGAATATTTTCATGTGTGATCTGTTGATGCGACAGGGAATCGAAAAACAGACTTGAATCCATTGTAAATAGCATACTTTAGACGGGATATTCTCGCTTTTTGATTTTGTCTTTCCCAAAATTTCCAAAAAAAAAAAAAAAAAAAATTTTGGAATCTAAAAAAGACTTTTTACAATAAATTCAAATCTGTTTTTCAACATTCCTTATCGCATCACTAGATCGACCGTAATGAAAATACGTCTGCACACACGTGATATACAACAGAGGAAGAAAATCATCGCATTGAATCCCCCTCGGAGAGAACGCGTCATTCCTCTCGGTATTTTCTCCGTCCAACCCCCGCCCCCCACGTACGACATGACAAATTCGCGTTTATCAGAACCGACTTTTGCATTTTGTCGTCTAATAATATTCCCATTACATTATTTATCCATTATTCACCCATTACTACAAAACTCAAAGGTGAATTCATCATCATCAATGCTTGTTTGCCAATATTTAAATTTTTTAATAAAATAATTATGAACACAGCTAGTGATGGTTAAAATATTATTTTATGTGTCTCATAAGACTGTAAAAACTTACGGATTTAAATGGAATTTTTAAAAATCTAGTATCTCCAAAAAAGGAGAAAAATGCCTACAACGAAACGTTGTTGTTTATCCTTAACGTTTATTTTTACATCGATTTACAAAGAGGTTATATAGATCGTTTCGGTAGTGGAAAATGTGAAAAAAACCTAAGTTTTCGTCGGTTTCCAACCGAAATTTTGAAATTTTCAAATTTTTCACCCCTAACCAAATCTCGGTAATTTAAATATCGTTAAAAACCGGTACACAATTGAATCGTTTATTTCAAACGCCAAAAATACAATTTTGCACGTGCAAATTCAAAAATATTTTTTCCCACTTCCTTATAGTAAGTAGTTTAGCTAAAATTACACTAATATCTGAAGGGGTAAGTAGTCGAGTATTTTTTGGTAATTTTAAAAAATCGTTTTAAATCCATGACACAGTTTTTATTGATTATCTGAAAAAGTGGATTTAGGGGATTTTTCAAATAAGCGATTCAATCGAAATTGACGTGTTTAAACTTTTTGAGTTCGATACGGGTGAATAATAGTAAATTTATCTTCAACGTCAACACTATATTATGCACTTACATCACAAAATCGGTTTTATTGAACGCGAATTCGTCGCGACGTACGTTCGCAGACGGACGGACACGAGTGAGTGACAACGGCCACTCCTCACTGCACTGCACTGCGGGTAAAATCTGCGTTTCTTCCATTGGACGCGGACGCGGAGAGCACTCGAGAGAGGTATAAATTGACGCGCTGCCGTAACACGATGACGATAATAAAATATAATCTCAACTATCTTGAGAGACGCGACGTGTATGACGTCACGTATATTGTTCTATTATTTGCCAATAAACAGCAAAATAAAAAACGCTATCGATGAACCAGGCCGGGACATTTTTTTTTTTCTCTGTGCGTTCTCGTCGTCACCTAGTTGCGGACCAAACCAATGAAAACCTAGTGAGTCACGGACGTGACTTGGCGGACGAAAATTTAAATTATTTCATCACTTTTTCATCACCAATTCGAGTACTATTGTATTTAAATCGTACCGGATCAGTAGATGCAGTTCTAAAGCGTTGTGTTTTGTCAAAAATAAACACACTTGATTCTCGTTAAATATTTATATATATATATATATCAAAATTAAAAACGTTCAAATTTTTTAAGTTTCGACTTTTTTCGATATACGATTTCAAGAACTTGTCTTGTCTGGAATTAATGTCTGAAAATATATCAGAAAAATGAAAAATTCAGTTATTGCAGATTAAAGGTATGATCTATTTTGGGACTGGGAGCCAGTGATGATTTTAATCGTTTCGGTTTGATCGATTTTTGAAACACTTCTCAGAATGAAAAAAAAAAATTTTAAGTTTTAAAAAATTATGAACTAACTCGGCATAGATATGTAAATGAAAAATCAGTAATAACCGGTTCCAAGACCAGATCCTTGATCAACTTTAGATATACATATTATAATGGCGTGGAGTAAATTCTAACGTTATAACAGAAAGTGGACGAAATTAATTTTTATAATAAAACGTATATGTATCGATAGCACGTCCGCAAACAGTATATCATTATCTAGGTCAGGAGTGTCGAATTGAAAATATTAAACGGGTCAAAAATTATTTGAACACAGTAACACGACGTGGATCGCCGCAGCGAAAGAAAATAGTTTTTATTTTTTTCACGGACAAAAATCATCGAATATTTAATATTATTTTTAACACGGTCACGATCGTTTTTTTTTTTTTGCTCTTTATTTAAAATAATATTTAAATAAAACTCGGCCCTATCTGGGTTGAAAAATATCGAGAAATTTTATCCGCAACTAGTGTTCTTGTTAAATAATAATAATATCCATCGTATCACGATTGTTATTATTATTATTGTCGTTGCGTCGTCGTCGGTCAAGCGTTTAGCGTGTTCGTTTTTTTTTTTTAATCTTCTTTTTCGTCACCTTGAACCCGTCATACGTCCAACTTCCTAGTTTCAGTACGCAAGTTTGGACGTCATAGGGGAAGAACTCGACGTCGATGGAACACGAGGACTTGTAGACGGCCGGCGGCTGCCATAATACAAGCCCCGTGCAGTAAACGGTCGCCTTTGTCATTAGGGTCACCTCGTAGTTACCGTCCGCACTGGAACACAACACAACAATATACCACGTGTCTAATACACTACTACTGACCACCCGCTGCAGGCTCTATATAATATTATTTACTCGTATCCATACTATATACGCTATATTATAATATAATAACACGAGCGTATAATACAACGCACAAATGCACAATAAACAATGATAAACTCGGCCCGCGATCGCCTTTGGTGTCCGTCGTAAACCCGGAGCGGAGTGACTATAAAAAAATCAAAAGGTCTGTTACATATTCGGTGGTTTCCGTTAAGAGGACTACGGTACACTCAGTGGCGTAATTTTGGGGTGCTACAAGTGTTAGATTTGCAACACCAAACAAAATAACCTCCTCCCCTGTTTATCTTATTAACAATTCAATATTTAATCTAATACGGGCGCAGGGCGGACCACTGAATTTAAATATTTGTTATTACCTATCGAGAAATCACGGTTGCAGTGTTATTTTCTTATAGTGTTTTCAAATTTCGTCGGTTATTTAAATATCCACGGGGTCACATAAAAAACAAATTGCGACACCGAAAATGATTACCAAATTACGCCACTGGCTACACCTACATGTCTTAGTCTGTTGGTGTTTTGTTAGTTTTGATTTCAGAGTAATTAAATCTATTATACAAAATAGAAATATAAGAATTTTAATTTTTAAACGTGTTTCGAGCATGACGTATTCTGTTGTAATAATATTCTGAAGTGCTCACGACTCGCTTGTGATATAAATTATCATAAAAAACCCGACGTACAAACACAAGTGTTTATTCTATTATAATATAATAATATGTTTGATGTTAGAATTCTAAAATTGAAACTAAGAAACACAAAATTGGATTTACTAAAAGTAATTTCGCTAAGACAGATAATATGTACGAGTGTAGCGTCCTGCCCTTGAGGAAGTGCGTTTACGAGAGTGTTGAAATCAAGTGATTGGACGCGAGACACGATCTGCAGGGTGTGATTTCGAACCGAATTCCGAATTCATCGTTCGTTTCGACGAGAACAATAGCAGACCTCTGAATATAATCGCTGAGCACGGCTGTTCCCGAGTCGAGTTTACGACGACTGTTATAATATGCATTTTCATATCGATTGTCTACCACACCGTGCGAAATGCTCTGGAACGTCGTCAACGGGCTAGAATGACAAAAAAGAATATGACTACCTACTATGTTATTGGTGATCGTTTTAAAAATTGGTGTGTTATATTTCAAAACGAAAACAAAACGACTTTTCTGGCAACACTCGAGTCGACTTTTGCTATTTCGTGTGCGGTGAGAGAGAGAGAGAGAGAGAGAGAGGAACGAACGAGTGTATTTTCATGGTAAATAAACACTTGTGGGGGCACCATTTCAGTTTTTTTTTTTTTTTTGAAAATTTTAACAAGGCTATTTTCAAACATCCGATACTGCAATAACATACACTTAACACCTACAAATTTAGTATTTGAAATTCTATTTGAAATTTTGAAATGACACTTAATGAAAGAAACTTTTCATTTTAATATCATTATATTGGATATATCCGGAATATAGGGATACTCTTGATACATTTATTATGTATATATCAAAGAAATGATAAATCATATCCAGTTAAAAGATTCTGATGAGTACTGTAGTAGTTTCTTATTCGGGAATATCGAAAGAAACTATATAAAGTCGAATATTAAAATAAAATAAAAAAATAATAAAACAATGGTACGTTCAAATTTAACTACCCAGAAAATTGTTTACATGAAAGAAACAATATTTTTGAAAGAGAACTTTTGGAAAACAAAAAAAAATGTGAAGAACAAATTGAGAATAGTGTCTCCCTACCATTTATTCTTATAATTTTAGCTATTTTTTTTTTTTTTTTTTTAGTTCAATAAAAAGTTTTGAATAAAAAGATTCATTTTGTAAAACAGTGTTCTATTATTTTTGAGCTACACGACCCCTAGTCAAACTGACCCCCTGAGGTTCGATTTTATACTATTTTTGTACACAAGAAGTCGCAATCGAAACGACGATGGTACACGGTTGTTTGTACGAAAATATTTTGATTTGATTTCTTTTTTCATTTCCATAAAGGGTTATTAATAATAATAAAGCGATAAAGAATAATGTGTTATTTTTTTATCCATGTGTTAATAATATTATGTAAAATATATGAAAAGAGTGAAGAAATATTTGGCGAAATAATTTATCGGATGAGACATACATATACATATATACAGGGCTTGTATTTTTTCTTTTCCAAACAATAATTAAAAAATGATAATAATTAATTAATACTAATTAATACGCTCCGTTTGTAAAATGGTAATTTGGGGGCGGACGTGGGGAAATAAAGATGGGCCTCGTGTACAGCTGCAACACAAGTTCGGCGTAATTAACGTCGGCAAGAGTTCGATTTATAATCGAAGATTTTTTTTTTCCTACAACGAAATCCGTCGTCCTGGGAGGACACAAATAACGGGGACCGAACGGAAAAATGTCGAAGCTTACTATTGACATCTGTGTGTGTATATATGTGTACACTGTACACAGTAGTAGTGGGTGATCGTTTACGAATTGTAAACGGGGGGGGGAAAAAAAAAAACAAAACAAAACACTCGTTAAGTATGCAAAGCGTATTTTGGCTCGGTGTACAAGTAGTGTCTATATGCGTTTCGTAGACGTCTCCGGGATTAAGGGGTTTTAAAACGCCGTCGTTGTCGCGTTGTTTTCGTTTTTTTAATTACAACCCGTTGATCCTTTTTGTTCCAAAAGAAATGCCAATATATAATTGCCGTGGAGGATAAACAACAATCGTCCGCATTTTTAATGGCGTTCTCGAGCATTTCACACGCTAATGTGTTAACGTATTATACGTTTCTTTTTACACATAGGTATATATATATATATACATTTTACACGGTAAATATGCGCGCGCAGCCTACGGAATAATTCGCAGTGCACAATAAATTATTTTATTCTAGTCAAAATAAAATACACGCTAAACATTACACAAGAGGAGGGTGATTATTATAATATTATGTATGGAAATAGGAGGGGGGAAAATGGTTCATGCCGTTTGGAGAGTAAATATTTTGTGTTGTGGCACAAAATGGCATGCCGCTAGACATAGTGTAATGACAATAATTTCGTGATTAAGTATAATATTTACAAAAACAATACGTATTTACATTTTTACAAAGTACGTACTGGTGTGTGTGTGTGTGGTGTTAAGGTTTATCGGTGTGTATACCATACAAGGCAAAGAAGAAAATTTAAAAATACAAAACTAATAGGGAAACGACAATAACATTATTATAAACAATATACACACATATATATATATATATAGGTAGGTAAGTATGCAATAAAATATAATTTTAAGTGTTTAAAGCGTTATATAATTATGTACAGCGCTGAAAGATCGGAACCAAAAGTCCTCCAAGGTCATATGATAACAACAACAATAATAATAATAATATATAAATGCAATAAAACAACAAAATAATAATAATAATAACAGAGTGTATAGGTTACGTGATCGGTTTGTTCGTGTGCAGCAACATCAACAACAACAATCGACAACGACAAAATGAATAACAGCGACCAAAAAGGAGGTAATTATCGTTGTGTTTGTACATAATATTTTGTGTTTACGTTTGGGAGACGAGAAGAACAGAAAAAAAAAGAAAAAAAAAATTGCGGTGGCCATGAAGAGAAAAGAACAAAAAGAAGTTTAATATCGGAACAAAGATAATAATAATAATAACAGTAATAGTAATAGTAATATTAAGAAAAAAAACAGAATACGAAAATATTAGGCACCGGAGCGTGTACGATGCGTATCGCGGAGAATGAAAAAAAAGTGACTTGAATGAGTATGAAAAAAAAAAGAAAAAGAAAAAAAATACGACAGGATTGTGGTTTTCTCTACAGATATTTTCCTTTTTTTAACTGCTGTTATTATTTTCTGCGTGTCTGAGATGAAAATAATAAAATAAGCTCGGATTATAATAATATAGAGTGTCTAGGGCAGTGGTTCTTAACCTTTTATACAATGACGGAACATTTAATACTTTCGTGGAACATAATGATTATTCATGGCTTATACACATCTGATAACTGACCAATGACCAGATTAGAAAGAACATTATTTGAGGGGGGGGGGTTAAAACCTGTTTATTTGTTTAATATTTAGACCCTCTCCCTAATGGTAAGGTTAACTTTGTGCGTTTTACGGAATATCCGCGAAGGACTTCGAATGGATTTTGGAAGTTAAGACCCCAAGCTCGCCTGATTTTCGCCAATGTGTTTTGGAAATAGATAAAAATCAAAATATTAAGTAGTCGCACGAAAAATATCGTTTATTTTATGATTTTTTTTTTTTCCCCCACTGACTTTTAATTTTTGACGGAACACTTACCATAGTGTTATAGTGTTAACATCGGTTAAGAACCACTGCTCTAGGGGGTTATGTTCGCGGGGTTAGTGCTGAGGGGGCCGGGGGTACCTTGAATCCGTCGTACGTCCAGCTACCGAATTTCAACACGCACGTCTGCTCGTCGAACGGGAAAAATTCCACGTCGATCTCGCACGACGATTTGAATATGGCCGGCGGTTTCCATTCTACCAGCCCTATGTGGTATATGGTCGCCTTGGTGGCCAGCGTCACGTCGAAATTGCCGTCGGCGCTGCGGATCACACACAACAAACACACACTGAGTTCGCAAAACAGAACCGTAGTCGTCGTCCGAGTCGGCATTGACAAATACTTGTACTTAACTATGCTTATACTATATAGGTACACATATTTATATAACATTATATGACATAACATTATCAGCAAGTAGGTAGTGTACTTGAGCGCAGTAAGTCACGAGTAGTTTGTGTATTGTTGTCAGTTTATTGAAACAGGTGTTGTCGAATTCGGTATACGCGGTTAGATTCGGTGGCGTAGCCGGGATATTCTTAAGGGGGGAGGGGAGGTCTACAACAAGTTTTTTTTTTTAGTGGACTACTCTATACAGTGGTACTATGGTGCTATGGTGGGGTGGGTTAAAATTCAGGTGTTTTGGATTATTATCAAACACATATGGTTACGGTTAAATGCAGATTTATTAAGATTAAATCTTAATTCTTAGTTTTCCTCAATTAATTTCATATTAACTAATTGAAAAGAACATAAAAACTAAACATATATTTTATGTTGTGGTTATTTTGCAATTATGTTTTCAAACAGTGAACATTTTGTGTTAAATTCTATAGAAGTTTAAAAAAAAAATGTATTGTAATACATTGTTGAAGCGCGTTAAAAGAATTTTTTAGAAAAGCTTAAGTTTTCGCTAATTTTATTTCTTATAAAGTGTCAACTATGACGTAAAATAACTCGAGAAAAATAATTATTGAATCATGTGTCGATCTATCTATTTAGCCGAACATAAAAGTTTAATTTAATTAATTTAATCGTTCATATGGTTTGTTATTTAAATTATATATTATTTAAGATCAGCTTTGCTGGTGTTAAACTATTTTAATTTCCTTTAGATAGGTATATAATACTATAATAGTAATAAAAAAAAAAAAAAAAATCAATGGGAGGGGTTTGAACACCCAAACCCCTCGCCCTGGCTACGCCACTGGTTAGATTAGAATTTTAACCTCGAATGCCTCGATTATTATTGTAATAGAGGGTTGTTTTGAGTCATAAAACGATGTCATTTAACAGTTTCGGAATCACTGTCTCAGTTTTAATATTATTTTGGTTTTGGGCGAATTGTGAAAAATGTTTCAAAATCGATTTCACAAAACTTTTTTGGTTTCGGTTGTGGTTTGAGTAGTTTAATAATTGGAAAAAAAAAATAGTTTTATGGTTTTAAATACTGTAACAGACGGTGTCCTGGACACATTATTATTTTCAAAATTTATCTCCCGACTAGAAATATGTAGTTGAGGTTAATATTTTGAATATTCGCGATTGAAATCTCATCTAATGTAAAAATAATAATAATAACAATACGTCTGAGGTACTGAATGCAATAATTTTCATTGTTTACAACACAATTTCCTGTATTAATTATTATCCAAAATACGTTTTGCACCAATGCGAATCTCCAAATTTGACAACAGAGTAAATTCGCTACTACCACTGTCACTGCCGCCACTGTCACGGTAATATGATCGCAGTTGTAAATTCACCAAAGTTGTAATGGGAGGGGTAAATAGAAGGGGATTTCTACTGCTTGGTTCTATTATACGCGTTATTATGATGATAATAATATATTATGTGTATTATATTGCATTATATGCGATCGGACGGAAAGGGATATTCGTCGGCGATAAGGGTAGCGGAGACGGGAGCCGAACATACCTACTAGGTCCGACAACAACCCTTTCCGCATCTTTGCTTCCCCTCTCCATTCCACCTCCCCTACGTTCAGTCCGCGTAGATCGGTTAGGAATATTATTATGAACATCTCGTACAGAGTGATGCACACTAGACAATATACGTATTATTGTTATGTACAATGTTTTTTTCACTAGAAGTTGATTATTGTGTAAACTACTAATAGACAACTTAATATATTATTAGTCGAAAAGAATTTCACTTTAACTAATATTTACTCAGATATTTATTTTACAGTCGAAAAAATTAAGTATTCGGGAAAACAAACATATTTTTTTGTGTATCGTTTTAAATTTTTAAATTTTAGTTTTTTGATTTTTTTCTCAAATATTTAGTATAATTAAGTGATCCAAATAGCATAACAATAAGATCAAAAAACTAATAAAAAATGAAAATCATTCACAAATATTCATATTTAAATTTATTTCATTTTTGATTCTGAATGGAGCGTAGAAGCTAGTGTTTTTACAATTATGTTTTTTTCTTCGCGCTTGTGTGTGTGTGTGTATACACGTTTTTGTATAGAAATACTTGTCGAAATTTTCAATAGTATTCTCAAAATTTGAGAGAAACTTCTCAATACATGACAAAAAAAAATACTCGAAACGTATCTTTTTTTATCCAATCTTTATGAAAATTTAAATATAAATAGAAAATATTCCAAGAAATAATTTGGTACAAGTAAATTTAGAAAATATGACACTTTTTTTCTTTTAGATTTTTCTCAGTAAACTGTGAAATGTAAACCTGGCCGTGTAAATATATCTATTTGTTTTGTTATTTCAACAAACTTCACATAATTTTTAAGTAAACTCGTCTCGAACAAACTGAACAAGCGATTCGTCTCGCCGAAGAAAATATGATATATCATTTGTTAAAAATTCAATACACCCCCACGAGAGTATACCAATCGAAAAGGGAAACAACGAAACCCCGAGGTGTGCGAAGTACGTCTTTCATTAATAATAATAATAATAATAATATTCTACGGTACACGTGATGCGGTAACGTTGTATTATTATTTAATTCGGTGCTCCATAGTGTTGTTTTTAGGGTTCCTCTAATGTGATTGCAGCAATCGCGCTCAATCGGGCTGCCAAAAACATCATTCGTGCCCAGTCGGGTTACACGACTAGTGACGGACACTATCGAACTATTCGACAGTTTTACAATTCGAACTTATTCGAATAGTTTTTCTCCATTTATCGGTTATATTACTTATGTTAGGTAATTAATAACTTGTTCATATTTTATAAAACCATAACATTCTTTCGAACCATTCGACAGTAAAAACTATTTAAAAAATTATTCGATATTTTTTCAAGCAATTCGATAGTTTAAATTTGAAAAAACCCAGCTATTCGGGTATGTAAAATATATTCGAACAGCATTCCATGGTTTTCTTGAACTATCGAACACCATAATATATTCGACAGTATAAACTATTCGAAAGTGCCCGTCACTAGTTACAAACCGTATATTTCATGTAATTCTAATATAATTAAAAAAAAAAATAAACAATTAACTAATAACGAACGACTATATAACCGTCTACAGTAATTATTTTAATTTACAAAAATCAGCATAGATTCGTGTTCGTATAATTTATTATATTTTATTATTGGTGTATTCCCTATTCGATCGAATAGCAATTAAAACTTCTTTGTAATCGGGTTAGTTCTTTTTTTTTCTCCTCGGACACACATGTGTTATTTATAAGACGCTCGATGACATTTCAAGTCATTGATATATATTCGAAACGTGACATTCTAGTGGACCACCGATAATCGACGTTGATACAAACGATGGTGATTTAAAATTAAATTAATTAAACCCGTTTCTACTGATTCGAATATTTTCACATTTAAATTGTACACCATTTGTGCACCACAGACGGTTTACGTTATTATTAAATCAATACAACCATTTTCTCGCCGCGATAGACCCAGTAGAAAGCAATTTAAATCGAGACGAAAACGCGATTGAACTTTGAACTATCGTAATGACTAACATAATGTATTGTAATTAGTTTGTTGTTTTTTTTTTTTTTTATTCATTTAATTTAAATCATTCGTCATAAATCATAATAAAGTTTTTCCTAATGTACAACAAATATAATATGAGCACCAAAATGTTTAAATTTCATACGATGTGGCTAACCATAGAATGACGTCATAGACTTCAGAATAGATTCTAACAAACGTCAGTGATTGTAAAAATTAATAGGAAAATATGAACACCATGTCCTGTATAGTATTAATATTAAGAATATTGAAATTAATTTGAAAAAAGATTTTGTGAGATTGGCGTAGTCGGTTAAATCAGATATAGTATTTAAGAATTTTCGTGTTATAATCAAAATACCCTCAATATGAATTAAAGATAATGCGTACGCACATTTTTTTTAAATTTAATTCGCAATCACGTACTATATATCTCGTTTTCAACCGTCATATACTACGAACAGTCACCGGGGATAAGACGTGTACGTGAGGCCTCAACATAATAATATTGTCTTTCATCAGCTAT
The DNA here is from genome assembly GCA_025469315.1 of Stegophylla sp. TES_Ste_2020. Taxonomy (NCBI): domain Eukaryota; kingdom Metazoa; phylum Arthropoda; class Insecta; order Hemiptera; family Aphididae; genus Stegophylla; species Stegophylla sp. TES_Ste_2020. The sequence continues at coordinate 5,824 of JAIPRM010005433.1, read as the reverse complement.
ATTCGAAATTTGATACGGCGTTCCGAGTATGCAATATTGATGCACTCACGTGTTCGTTCTTTGTGATGTGTAATAATAATATAATCAAAATAACATGATTTCAATTTTATATTTTGCCTCGTAATTTACTAATGATTAATATATATATATATATATGGTTAAAGTAACAGTTCATAGATTTGCACATCGTTTTTTTCCCCATTTTTTCTTAAAAAAATATTAAAATCATAGTTATCACTTAACAGGCACGCGTAGCAAGCCCCCTCTTTTTGGTGTTGCCCGGACACCCCTTCACAGAAACGCGTGGCTACGATATTGTTTATAACAATTGCCACCCTTAAATAACCGTTTTGATTTTTCTTGTTTTATTTTATTTATTTGGCCGTTTATGAAATTTTTTGAAAACGAACTCTCCGTCAAATTCGTAAAATCATAGCTACGTGTTTAACTGATATGTAAATGTTGTTTTATTCGATTTCAATTGTTTTTAAACATTTTTCCTTTATACCGGTTGTCTGTCATGAAAAATTTGATAAATATTTATTGTTCGTTTTAAGGACAACTTTTGTGTTTCACAGTTATATAATAACAAAAAAATAAAAATATTACCATGTAAAAAATTAATGATAAAAACTAATTTCAATATTACACAACATCCTGTTTTATTTTTTATTTTTATTTATTTTTTTTTTTTTGAGTACAACAATACGAATTTGTGAAAATTTCTCATCTTTACTTAACTCTGCATTCGACGAACAAATCACAAAAGTTGATTAAAAAAAAATGTAACAAACAATGGAAATTATTTGGTTTCGTGGCTTTTGAAGAGGTCCAGTAAGTAATAAACGGCTTTGTTTTATAAATTCATTAAATTGATTTTTTTTTATCTCGTGTGTTGAATAAAACACATAATAAAATAATTATTAAATTGAATATATAGTTTTTGGCATTTGAGTTGCGAGCTTGCAAATGTATTAAATTATTCGTGTTCAACGAGAAACTTTTCATTACGTATAGGCGGTCTAAAAATTATTATAATTTTCCACTCCCTTAAAATCGTCGCTCGGTGTTACAACACGGGGTGGTTGCTTCCCCCGGTGGTAATAACGAACCGTCCGGTTACCCGTTTCCATCTTATTTCGTCGTTGTGCTTATAATACGTAGACCGCCCCGCGGTCGTACGCGCGTCTGTGATATTTCTATATTTTCTACACGTCGAACAGTGGTGTAGTAACACGCGATCGCGGTCGTTCTAATTGTTTCATTAAATTAACAGTAATAGTTTCATTAAAAGTAATAATTGGATCGCAACGCTGTTGCACTGCTACGCACTATACTCGTACGAAAGAGATAATATTATTATGGCGCGCGACCCGAAGAAAATTAAGTTTCGTGGAGTCTACGTGTGCGCGACAATAATAATAATAATATTATTCTCCGAATGAGTGTACATGTTATGTTGTTGTCGGAGGAAATGCGATGTTCGCGGTTAAAACTGTATTTTTATTAATTTTTTTTTTTTTTTTTCCAGTTTGCAAGGCGTTTGCAATGACCTCTGTGCGGCGGTTATCTGGAAATCGCGAAACAGCAGCAACCGACCGCGGCGGCGGTGGCGGTTAGGTCATTTCGTGTAACGCCGCTATCAGCTCTCGTGCTGCGCGGGGTTTATAATAATATAGGGTCGCCCCCGTGATTTTATCGAAACATTTAACCACCACCCTTATACACCGGCGTCAACTATACTGCCCCACCAAATCGGATTTTAGTTATTTCTCGTTAACTATACTACAGGTATACACATTAATAGAATATTATTATTATGTTATTTTACATTTTTAGACGTTTATCCCGAATTCTCTGATGTTTTGTTTTTATTTTTCAAAAAAAAAAAAATAATGTCGAATCTGTAAGTTTTATCATTCAATATCGTTTGCAGATTCTAAGAAATATTTATTTTTATAACCAAATCACCACTATTGAATATTATGATACAGTTTCACAATAATTATTGTAAGATTATATATTCGTTATAAACCGATCATTTTTAATAAGTAATAAAAAATAATTTTGGTTTTTTGGATTCTTGATTTATTTTGAGAAGTCATTACTCGAAACTCTCAACAGTTTCCTCAAAATTTGGGGAAAACTATTCGAAAATATACAAAATGCCTTTAAGCTATCTTTTATATTCTGAGCGAAGTGAAGAAGCTAGTGTTTTTACAATGATGTTTATTTATTTTTTTTTTTTTTTCTGTGTACAACTTTTCGTATGGAAATACTTGTCCAAAAGTTTCGATCAGTCATTTTTTGAAACCGGATTTTCCTCTAGATTGTACTTTAAAGAGGTCATTTTTTGAATTTTTCAATTCTTCAATTAATATTTTTTTTTTAAACTGCCCAAAATTTGACAAATACGACTCAGAAACCATCATTGATGTAAATCCGAAATAAATGAAAATTTAAACACAGATAGAAAATTATATAAGAAAGATTTTGGCGCAAGAAAATTTTGGACATTTTTCTGACTCATTTATTTTTTATATTATTTCTTACTTTCTTCGTTCAGAATCGTTTTATCGAAGAAATGATTTATCGTTTCTTTGAAATTCAACACACCCGTCAAGAGAATCCCACCCGACGTGCGAAGAACACCCCGACGAGCGAAGAACACACTTATTTCTTTAAATCTACTTTTTATTCTACCTATTAGTGTAAGATTTTAATATGACGATTTCGGTTGTGGTCGCGAATAGACAAGGAATCACCACTCTAGATTATTTAGTCAGAATGTTTCGATTTTTTGTTTTACTCTTTAATCAAGCATCTCCACAAAATTCGTCTTAATGTCGACTAAATCAAGGGTTCTCAATCTATTGAGGTTCACGCCCCCTTTTATACTATTATATGAGTTCACGCCTCGCCCCCTCCCCCCCCGTTCTCACTGTAGTAAAATTGAATTATAATATTTTATATACAAATATATTAATTATATTACAAAAATACATCATGGATTCGATTATTAATTTTGAGTATTAACACGAACAAAATAATTCAATAATATTCTTTAGTCAGTTGTCACACAATGACGAGCAATGATGGCATACATAAAAAAAAAAAAATAAATAAATAAAAAACAAAATATAGATAACCATAAACGACATTTTCATATTCCTCGGTGAAATTTGGTTTCGTGTGAATATTTTAACACGCCTCCGTGAAATTTTGTCGCGTCTTCCTAGGGGTGCGCGCCCCCCCCCCCCGGGTTGAGAACCCTTGGACTAAATAACTAAATGCGTAGATAATACGGTCAAATTACATTAACAATATGTTGTATACACATTATGCTCGAACAGCAGTTTAATTGAAGAGTCTCCGGAATAAACACCGAGTGCATTGTAATTAATGCGTTTTGACGACGTGTTAAATTTGCATAGTGAACTATTAAAACTTTCGAATCGAGTGTATTGTTACATTAAAACACATTGTTATTACATTGTTTTCTAGTTTTTTTTTTTTTTTTTTTTTTCCCCCAGACTAGTCACTAACAATTAATGATTCCTCGTATAAAAAATGTATTTTATATAAATAACATTGAAATAATAATTTATAGGGTTTTCTTTTTGGCTACAACCAAAATGGTGGAATGGGAATTCCAGAGTGCAATTTATGCTATTTATTATAATGTGTACTTAAACGCGCGCGTTAAGGATACGACTTAATTTTTTGTCGTTATATCATACGAGTTTTGTGGTCGAGATCAAAATTCAGGTGTTCAAAGTTTCATCCGAGTGTTCGCTCGGATAAACGAGCAAATTTTCCGTATAAAAATCTTTCCCCCCCTCCTCGTTTTAATTACTCGTATTTCGTAGAACCTCTTATGGTCGAGATACGAATTAACTGCGTTTCTCTTTTCTTCGGATTTCATTCAGCCACACACACACACACACACACAACGTTATAGTCGAAACTTTACAACAGCAGACTCGGGATCGATTCTCTTGTAATCCTGATGACATTTTCCAAGTATTATTATAGTTACTACTCGCTAATACTGCTGGTATACGTAGAATAGGAATTTGTCGGGGGATTGTTTTCTTTTGTAATATTATATTTATGGCATGATTAAAACCGAAATGTCTCTGTTAATGTATAAAAAGCCGGACATACTTCGCACGACGGGTGGAGTTCTCTTGACGAGTGTATTGGATTTTAAAGAAACGATAAATCATTTCTTCAATAAAACGATTCTGAACGAAGAAAGTTAATAATATAACAGAAAAAATGTTAGAAAAATGTCCAAAAAAAAAAAAATGAAGAATTGAGAAATTCAAAAAATGACCTCTTTAAAGTACCATCTAGAGGTAAATCCGGTTTCAAAAAATTGTTGATCGAAATTTTCGGACAAGTATTTCCATACGAAAAGTTGTACACAGAAATAAAAATAAACATCACTGTAAAAACACTAGCTTCTTCACTCCGTTCAGAATCTAAAAAAACACATTTAAATCAACGTCAAACATTATTAGTAACCGTTTATAGAAATTAGGACTACTTGACTATAATTAACCGTATTTTGCAACAATTCACGTCTGCGTTGTGCTTTAATTTAACTCGCAATCAAACAGAAACACTGGGACGTGTCTATCACGTCCTTCTTGGGCTTTGATTTCATTAACTCGTTTGAGGCATACACGCGCGATTTAGTGAAAATGCTCGAGAACTGAACTGAGATTTTCAAATAGAGAAATAATGCTAGTGAATAGTGACGTATCATCTTTTTTAATTTTAATTTTATTTATTCGCTCTTAACAGATTTAATGTACTTAAATCGTTAATACGTATTTAAAACATCACGACGAAAATTATCGCATTAATTTAAATAAGGTAATTCAGGTAGATAATGCATTAGTAGCGAGACTCGGATTTATTTGCATACATTACCAACTTTATTTCTGCCGTTAACATAAGTAGAGTTAGTTAAAGTCGTTCCGTAATGATACGAATCAAATTCAAAAAAAAAAGTATATATATATCTTATCTACCTGTAACCTGTAACCTCCCAAATCGGATTTTTAGACTTTGTAAAATGGATTCAAAAACCCCAACCACCACCCCCGATCGATGGATCTTCTCAGTACACAGTTCCTTTTGTTTTCGAACCACCGGCTCGACGCTAGACACAACTGATAATAAACAAAGAAATTCCGGGATGCGTTCGTGTGCTCGAAATAAACGCAAGTACAATCAGCATGCGTGGCACACAAGTTCTCTTCGGGTAATTCAATTGATTACCGCCGTAGTAAATGGCTTGACGTGTATATTTGACTGTTTGCTCACGGTGGTCGTAACGATGATGACGATATAACGTTATTTCGTCTGTTTGACGTCGATTGAATCGGTCGGGGAAATACGTTACGTGCACCTCGCCCCCAACCACTCCCCAATTCCCACACGCCGTTGTTGCGCGTTTTTATTTATTGTTATTTTAGTCGTGCGCGTTTCTTTTTGACAGGTGAACTTGGAAAACTCAACAGTAGATCTGCGAACATTGTAAATATTTTAACTACTTACTCACATAGAATCATTCGTTTGTACGGGTGATGAACCCGCCGCCCCATACTCTAGTACACCACAAAAATATATAAAGGTGTGTTCGATTTAATATTTTCACCGGTGCGAATTATTCGTTAAAGCAACCCGGGTTCGGTAAACTGGGTCCCACACAATCTGGTCTTCCCCTCGGGGCGGTAAACTGGGTCCCGGCTACCTGAGGTGGGATTCCCGATGGTCGGGGCGGTAAACTGGGTCCCGGCTACCTGAGGTG